>JAZHYW010021059.1:0-243089 GCA_037355805.1 Ixodes ricinus | reverse complement strand
TCCTGCTTATACGAGAGGGAAATTAGGGTGTTGTTGTTTGTGTCTCATTATTCTGAAGAACGGTGTTTATAGCCATTTACGCCATTCGGAGTGCGCTGGCAGGTTGCCAGTTAGGTTATCTAGTGCGCTGGCTTCACTGAGCGCCACAAATTATTCTCTGCTTACAAGGAGAGGTTCCAGGGTGTTGTTAGCGAGGTCTCTGATATTCTGAAGCAGGTGTTTAGCGTACGTTTACGCCATTCGAAGATGCTGCATGGCCAGTTGCTCAGGTTGTCTAAAGGTGTTCGGCTCACTCGAGCACACAAATTATCCTGCCTATACGAGGAGTTCAGGGTGTTATTAGCGAGGCCCATATTCTGAAAGAACGGTGTTTAGAGTATTACGTTCGGAGATGCGCGAGACAGCGTTCAGGTACGCAGTGTTGAGCCACTGAGCGATATAAATTATTCCTGCCTATACGAGGAAATATGGTGTTGTTATTGCAGGCTTCATTATTCTGAAAAGAACGTGCTTCTAGCGCAATATTTACACCATGGTGATGCCAGTATATCAGTTGTGCCGAGGCTGTCTATATTTCGGTTACTGTTGGCATGTACCATTCCTGCCATATGAGGAAATAGAAGCATAGTAGCCCTCATTATTCTGAAAGGTCTGCGTTTAGAGTAAATACTTACGCCATTCGGAGATGCGTGCCGCATACCAGTTGCTCAGGCTGCCCAGTGCTGTTTTCACTGAGCGACACAAATTATTCCTACTTATACGAGGAAATTCAGGGTGTTGTTAGCGCAGGTCTCTCATTGCCTGTAAAGAACGGTGGTTTGTATAATATCTACGCCATTCGGAGATGCGTGCCGGTATACTAGCGTCTACAGCCTGTCTAGTGTGGCAGGTTTTCATTGAGTGATACAAATTATTCCTCGTTTATATGAGGAAATTAGGGTGTTGTACAGTTGCGAGGTCTCCATTCTGAAAAAAGAATGGTAGCGAAGCGCAATATTTGGCTTACCCATGTGGTGATGCGTGCCAGTGAGATTGTTGCTGAGCTCTGTCTATGTACTGGTTTACTGAGCGACATTAAATTATCCCTGCTTATACGAGGAAATTAGGTAAAGAAGAAGGAAAATCTCATTATTCTGAAAGAGAACGGTGTTTAGAGTACATTTACGCTATCTGGATGTGTGCCGGTATACTGTTTAAAGCGCCCGTCTAGTGCGGTTACTGAAAGCGACATTAAATTTATTTCGCATATGCGAGAAATTAGGTGTTGTTGCCGCAGGTCTCATTATTCTGAAAAAGAACGCTCTATGCAATATTTACACCATGATGCGTGCCAGTATATCGTTGCTGAGCCTACCAGTGTATTGAGCTATTGATGACATAAATTATCTTCGCTTATATGAAATTAGGTGTTGTTAGCGCAGTCTCATTATTCTGAAAGAGAATGGTGCGAGCGCACGTTTACGCCATTCTCGATGCGCCGCATACCAGTTGCTTCAGGGTGTGTTGAGCATTGAGCGATACAAATTATTTCTGCTTATAGAAATTAGGTGTTGTTACAGAAATATTGAGTAACGTGTTTAGTAATATTTACGCTGTTATGTGCTGGCATACCAGTTGCTCAGGCTGTTTGCGTGCTGGTTTTACTGAGCGACACAAATTGCCTGCTTACGAGAAAACAGCGCGTTGTTACCGCAGGGCTTCACATTCCCGAAAACGGTGTTTAGCGCAATATTTACACCATGTGGTGATGCTAGTATATCAGTTGCTGAGCCTGTCTAGTGCACTGGCTTCACTGAGCGACACAAATTATTCCCGCTCGTACGAGGAAATTAGGTGGTTGTTAGCGCAGGTCTCCTGTTATTCCGAAAAGAGAATGGGTGTCGCAGCTGCAATGCCTACGCCATCAAGATGCCGGTATAATAGTTGCTCAGGTTAATCTAGTGCTGGTTTTCACTGAGCGACATACTATTCCTGCCATACGAGGAAACAAGGCAAGAAGAGCTTGCAGGTCTTCCCTCATTATTTGTAAGAATCGCGTTTAGCGTAATATTTAATTATTGTGGTGATGCGTGCCAGTATATCAGTTGCTCAGCTCGTTTAGTGCATTCGGGTTTTCACTGAGCGACACAAATTATTGCTGCTTATACGATGAAACTAGGTGTTACGCAGGTCTCCTCATTCTGGAAGAACGGTGTTTAGAGTGTTTACGCCATTCGAAGATGCGTGCCGGCAGTTGCTCAGGTTGTCAGTGTGCTGGCTTCACTGAGCGATTACACGATTCCTGTTTATGAGGAGTTCAGGCAGCGCTACGCAGGTCCTCATTCTGAAGAATACAGCGTGATTTACACGGCAGATGCGCCAGTATATCAGTTGCTGGCTGGTCTATGTACTGGTTACTGAGCTATTCCTGCTTATACGAGGAAACAGTGCAGGTCTCCTCACATCTGAAAGAGAACGGTGTTTAGAGTACTACTCTACGCCATTCCAAATGCGTGCCGGTATACCAGTTGCTCAGGCTGTCTAGTGTGCTGGCTGCACTGAGCGACACAAATTATTCCTGCTTATACGAAGAGTACCAGGGTGTTGTTGCCGCAGTTCGTCCTCACTATTCTGAAAGAACAGGTTAGCGTAATATTTGCACCGTGCGGTGATGCGTGACAGTATATCAGCTGCTGAGGCTGTCTAGTGTACCGGCTTCACTGAGCGACATCAAACCATTCCAAAGCTTATACGAGTGAGACTAGGGCGAAGTTACTTCACAGGTCTCCTCATTATTCTGAAAAAGAGAACGGCGCCTAGCAGTAATACCACGCCGTTCGGAGATGCGCCGGTATACAGTTGCTCAGGTTGACTAGCGTGCTGGTCTTCACTGAGCGACACAAATTAATTCCAGCTTATGCGAGGAAAGTAGGGTAGCGATAGCGCAGGTCTCCCTCATTATTCTGGAAAAGAGAACGGTGTTTAGCGTAATATTTACGCCGTTCGGAGATTGCGAGCCATTATACCAGTTGCTCAGGTTGTCTAGTGTGCTGGCTGTCGCTGAGCGACACAAATTATTCCTGCTTATGCGAGTGAGACCAGGAGTTGTTACCGCAGGTCTCCTCATTATTCTGAAAAAAAGAACGGTGTTTCAGCGCACATATTTACACAGTGCGGTGATGCGTGCCAGCATATCCGTTGCTGAGCCTGTCTCAGCGTACTGGTATTCGACTGAGCGACACAAATTATTCCTGCTTATGCGAGGAAACTCAGGGTAGTTGTGCCAGCGCAGGCCTCCTCACTATTCTGAAAATAGAACGGAGTTTAGCGCAATATTTACACGCGCGGTGATGCGCGCCGGGCATACCAGTTGCTTCAGGTTGTTCCAGCGTGCTGGCCATCACTGAGCGACACAAGCATCTCCTGCTTATGCGAGGAACCAGGGGTCGGCAGCGCAGTCTCATTACTCTGATAAAAAGCAACGGTGTTTAGCGCAATATTTACATCAGTTCGAGTGATGCGTGCCGGTATATTGTTGCTGATGCCCGAACAGCGTACTGGTTTGTCGACATACGGTTTACTCCTGCTTATGCGAGGAGGCTAAGGAGATAGCGAGGTCTCCTCATTACCCTGATAAAAAGAACGGTGTTTCAGAGTAACATTTACGCCATTCGAAAGAGGGCGCCGGCAAAGGCCAGCCATGCTCAGCTCCGCCCAGTGTGGCGGCTTCACTGAGCGACACAAATTATCATGCTTCATAGCCGAGGAAATTTCAGTGGTAAGCCACGCGTTCTCCCCCACATCTCTGGAAATAGGAACGGTAAGTTTCAGCGCAAACATTTACACCGTGCATGATGCCGGTATCGCGTGCTGCTCAGGCTGTCTAGCTCGCGCCGGCTTTCACCGAGCGACACAGATTCATCTCCTGCTGGCGCGCAGGAAACCAGGGGTTGGTGGGGCGCAGGCCTCTCACCATCCTGATAAAAGAACGGTGTTTAGCGTAATATTCACACCGTCCGGTAATGCGTGCCGGTATAGCACAGTTGCCGTAGTTCGTCTGGTGTACGTAACACTCGAGCGACACAAACTATTCCTGCTTATGCGAGGAAACTAGGGTAGCAAGCTAGCGCAGGTCTCCCCATTATTCTGGATAAAAAAGAACGGTGTTTAGCGTAATATTTTACACCGCGCCTGGCGATGCGTGCCGACATGACCAGTTGCTGAGCCTGTCTAGTGTACTGGCTTCACTGAGCGACATAAACTATCCCTGCTTATACGAGTGAAATCTAGGTGTTGCTAGCGCAGTGAAGCCAGCACACTAGACAACCTGAGCAACTGGTATACCGGCACGCATCTCCGAACGGCGTAAATATTACGCTAAACACCGTTCTTTTTTTCAGAATAATGAGGAGACCTGCGCTAACAACACCCTAGTTTCCTCGTATAAGCAGGAATAATTTGTGTCGCTCAGTGAAGCCAGCACACTAGACAACCTGAGCAACTGGTATACCGGCACGCATCTCCGAACGGCGTAAATATTACTCTAAACACCGTTCTTTTTTTCAGAATAATGAGGAGACCTGCGCTAACAACACCCTAGTTTCCTCGTATAAGCAGGAATAATTTGTGTCGCTCAGTGAAGCCAGCACACTAGACAACCTGAGCAACTGGTATACCGGCACGCATCTCCGAACGGCGTAAATATTACGCTAAACACCGTTCTTTTTTTCAGAATAATGAGGAGACCTGCGCTAACAACACCCTAGTTTCCTCGTATAAGCAGGAATAATTTGTGTCGCTCAGTGAAGCCAGCACACTAGACAACCTGAGCAACTGGTATACCGGCACGCATCTCCGAACGGCGTAAATATTACGCTAAACACCGTTCTCTTTTTCAGAATAATGAGGAGACCTGCGCTAACAACACCCTAGTTTCCTCGTATAAGCAGGAATAATTTGTGTCGCTCAGTGAAGCCAGTACACTAGACAGGCTCAGCAACTGGTATACCGGCACGCATCACCGAACGGTGTAAATATTACGCTAAACACCGTTCTTTTTTCAGAATAATGAGGAGACCTGCGCTAACAACACCCTAGTTTCCTCGTATAAGCAGGAATAATTTGTGTCGCTCAGTGAAGCCAGCACACTAGACAACCTGAGCAACTGGTATACCGGCACGCATCTCCGAACGGCGTAAATATTACGCTAAACACCGTTCTTTTTTTCAGAATAATGAGGAGACCTGCGCTAACAACACCCTAGTTTCCTCGTATAAGCAGGAATAATTTGTGTCGCTCAGTGAAGCCAGCACACTAGACAACCTGAGCAACTGGTATACCGGCACGCATCTCCGAACGGCGTAAATATTACTCTAAACACCGTTCTTTTTTCAGAATAATGAGGAGACCTGCGCTAACAACACCCTAGTTTCCTCGTATAAGCAGGAATAATTTGTGTCGCTCAGTGAAGCCAGCACACTAGACAGCCTGAGCAACTGGTATACCGGCACGCATCACCGAACGGTGTAAATATTACGCTAAACACCGTTCTTTTTATCAGAATAATGAGGAGACCTGCGCTAACAACACCCTAGTTTCCTCGCATAAGCAGGAATAATTTGTGTCGCTCAGTGAAGCCAGCACACTAGACAACCTGAGCAACTGGTATACCGGCACGCATCTCCGAACGGCGTAAATATTACTCTAAACACCGTTCTTTTTTTCAGAATAATGAGGAGACCTGCGCTAACAACACCCTAGTTTCCTCGTATAAGCAGGAATAATTTGTGTCGCTCAGTGAAGCCAGCACACTAGACAACCTGAGCAACTGGTATACCGGCACGCATCACCGAACGGCGTAAATATTACGCTAAACACCGTTCTTTTTTCAGAATAATGAGGAGACCTGCGCTAACAACACCCTAGTTTCCTCGTATAAGCAGGAATAATTTGTGTCGCTCAGTGAAGCCAGCACACTAGACAACCTGAGCAACTGGTATACCGGCACGCATCTCCGAACGGCGTAAATATTACGCTAAACACCGTTCTTTTTTCAGAATAATGAGGAGACCTGCGCTAACAACACCCTAGTTTCCTCGTATAAGCAGGAATAATTTGTGTCGCTCAGTGAAGCCAGCACACTAGACAACCTGAGCAACTGGTATACCGGCACGCATCTCCGAACGGCGTAAATATTACGCTAAACACCGTTCTTTTTTCAGAATAATGAGGAGACCTGCGCTAACAACACCCTAGTTTCCTCGTATAAGCAGGAATAATTTGTGTCGCTCAGTGAAGCCAGCACACTAGACAACCTGAGCAACTGGTATACCGGCACGCATCTCCGAACGGCGTAAATATTACTCTAAACACCGTTCTTTTTTTCAGAATAATGAGGAGACCTGCGCTAACAACACCCTAGTTTCCTCGTATAAGCAGGAATAATTTGTGTCGCTCAGTGAAGCCAGCACACTAGACAACCTGAGCAACTGGTATACCGGCACGCATCTCCGAACGGCGTAAATATTACTCTAAACACCGTTCTTTTTTTCAGAATAATGAGGAGACCTGCGCTAACAACACCCTAGTTTCCTCGTATAAGCAGGAATAATTTGTGTCGCTCAGTGAAGCCAGCACACTAGACAACCTGAGCAACTGGTATACCGGCACGCATCACCGAACGGCGTAAATATTACTCTAAACACCGTTCTTTTTTCAGAATAATGAGGAGACCTGCGCTAACAACACCCTAGTTTCCTCGTATAAGCAGGAATAATTTGTGTCGCTCAGTGAAGCCAGCACACTAGACAACCTGAGCAACTGGTATACCGGCACGCATCACCGAACGGCGTAAATATTACTCTAAACACCGTTCTTTTTTTCAGAATAATGAGGAGACCTGCGCTAACAACACCCTAGTTTCCTCGTATAAGCAGGAATAATTTGTGTCGCTCAGTGAAGCCAGCACACTAGACAACCTGAGCAACTGGTATACCGGCACGCATCACCGAACGGCGTAAATATTACTCTAAACACCGTTCTTTTTTCAGAATAATGAGGAGACCTGCGCTAACAACACCCTAGTTTCCTCGTATAAGCAGGAATAATTTGTGTCGCTCAGTGAAGCCAGCACACTAGACAACCTGAGCAACTGGTATACCGGCACGCATCTCCGAACGGCGTAAATATTACTCTAAACACCGTTCTTTTTTCAGAATAATGAGGAGACCTGCGCTAACAACACCCTAGTTTCCTCGTATAAGCAGGAATAATTTGTGTCGCTCAGTGAAGCCAGCACACTAGACAACCTGAGCAACTGGTATACCGGCACGCATCTCCGAACGGCGTAAATATTACTCTAAACACCGTTCTTTTTTCAGAATAATGAGGAGACCTGCGCTAACAACACCCTAGTTTCCTCGTATAAGCAGGAATAATTTGTGTCGCTCAGTGAAGCCAGCACACTAGACAACCTGAGCAACTGGTATACCGGCACGCATCTCCGAACGGCGTAAATATTACGCTAAACACCGTTCTTTTTTCAGAATAATGAGGAGACCTGCGCTAACAACACCCTAGTTTCCTCGTATAAGCAGGAATAATTTGTGTCGCTCAGTGAAGCCAGCACACTAGACAACCTGAGCAACTGGTATACCGGCACGCATCACCGAACGGCGTAAATATTACGCTAAACACCGTTCTTTTTTCAGAATAATGAGGAGACCTGCGCTAACAACACCCTAGTTTCCTCGTATAAGCAGGAATAATTTGTGTCGCTCAGTGAAGCCAGCACACTAGACAACCTGAGCAACTGGTATACCGGCACGCATCTCCGAACGGCGTAAATATTACTCTAAACACCGTTCTTTTTTTCAGAATAATGAGGAGACCTGCGCTAACAACACCCTAGTTTCCTCGTATAAGCAGGAATAATTTGTGTCGCTCAGTGAAGCCAGCACACTAGACAACCTGAGCAACTGGTATACCGGCACGCATCACCGAACGGCGTAAATATTACGCTAAACACCGTTCTTTTTTCAGAATAATGAGGAGACCTGCGCTAACAACACCCTAGTTTCCTCGTATAAGCAGGAATAATTTGTGTCGCTCAGTGAAGCCAGCACACTAGACAACCTGAGCAACTGGTATACCGGCACGCATCACCGAACGGCGTAAATATTACGCTAAACACCGTTCTTTTTTTCAGAATAATGAGGAGACCTGCGCTAACAACACCCTAGTTTCCTCGTATAAGCAGGAATAATTTGTGTCGCTCAGTGAAGCCAGCACACTAGACAACCTGAGCAACTGGTATACCGGCACGCATCTCCGAACGGCGTAAATATTACTCTAAACACCGTTCTTTTTTCAGAATAATGAGGAGACCTGCGCTAACAACACCCTAGTTTCCTCGTATAAGCAGGAATAATTTGTGTCGCTCAGTGAAGCCAGCACACTAGACAACCTGAGCAACTGGTATACCGGCACGCATCACCGAACGGCGTAAATATTACGCTAAACACCGTTCTTTTTTCAGAATAATGAGGAGACCTGCGCTAACAACACCCTAGTTTCCTCGTATAAGCAGGAATAATTTGTGTCGCTCAGTGAAGCCAGCACACTAGACAACCTGAGCAACTGGTATACCGGCACGCATCACCGAACGGCGTAAATATTACTCTAAACACCGTTCTTTTTTCAGAATAATGAGGAGACCTGCGCTAACAACACCCTAGTTTCCTCGTATAAGCAGGAATAATTTGTGTCGCTCAGTGAAGCCAGCACACTAGACAACCTGAGCAACTGGTATACCGGCACGCATCTCCGAACGGCGTAAATATTACTGCTAAACACCGTTCTTTTTTTCAGAATAATGAGGAGACCTGCGCTAACAACACCCTAGTTTCCTCGTATAAGCAGGAATAATTTGTGTCGCTCAGTGAAGCCAGCACACTAGACAACCTGAGCAACTGGTATACCGGCACGCATCTCCGAACGGCGTAAATATTACGCTAAACACCGTTCTTTTTTCAGAATAATGAGGAGACCTGCGCTAACAACACCCTAGTTTCCTCGTATAAGCAGGAATAATTTGTGTCGCTCAGTGAAGCCAGCACACTAGACAACCTGAGCAACTGGTATACCGGCACGCATCACCGAACGGCGTAAATATTACGCTAAACACCGTTCTTTTTTTCAGAATAATGAGGAGACCTGCGCTAACAACACCCTAGTTTCCTCGTATAAGCAGGAATAATTTGTGTCGCTCAGTGAAGCCAGCACACTAGACAACCTGAGCAACTGGTATACCGGCACGCATCTCCGAACGGCGTAAATATTACTCTAAACACCGTTCTTTTTTCAGAATAATGAGGAGACCTGCGCTAACAACACCCTAGTTTCCTCGTATAAGCAGGAATAATTTGTGTCGCTCAGTGAAGCCAGCACACTAGACAACCTGAGCAACTGGTATACCGGCACGCATCTCCGAACGGCGTAAATATTACGCTAAACACCGTTCTTTTTTTCAGAATAATGAGGAGACCTGCGCTAACAACACCCTAGTTTCCTCGTATAAGCAGGAATAATTTGTGTCGCTCAGTGAAGCCAGCACACTAGACAACCTGAGCAACTGGTATACCGGCACGCATCACCGAACGGCGTAAATATTACTCTAAACACCGTTCTTTTTTCAGAATAATGAGGAGACCTGCGCTAACAACACCCTAGTTTCCTCGTATAAGCAGGAATAATTTGTGTCGCTCAGTGAAGCCAGCACACTAGACAACCTGAGCAACTGGTATACCGGCACGCATCTCCGAACGGCGTAAATATTACTCTAAACACCGTTCTTTTTTCAGAATAATGAGGAGACCTGCGCTAACAACACCCTAGTTTCCTCGTATAAGCAGGAATAATTTGTGTCGCTCAGTGAAGCCAGCACACTAGACAACCTGAGCAACTGGTATACCGGCACGCATCACCGAACGGCGTAAATATTACTCTAAACACCGTTCTTTTTTTCAGAATAATGAGGAGACCTGCGCTAACAACACCCTAGTTTCCTCGTATAAGCAGGAATAATTTGTGTCGCTCAGTGAAGCCAGCACACTAGACAACCTGAGCAACTGGTATACCGGCACGCATCTCCGAACGGCGTAAATATTACTCTAAACACCGTTCTTTTTTTCAGAATAATGAGGAGACCTGCGCTAACAACACCCTAGTTTCCTCGTATAAGCAGGAATAATTTGTGTCGCTCAGTGAAGCCAGCACACTAGACAACCTGAGCAACTGGTATACCGGCACGCATCACCGAACGGCGTAAATATTACTCTAAACACCGTTCTTTTTTTCAGAATAATGAGGAGACCTGCGCTAACAACACCCTAGTTTCCTCGTATAAGCAGGAATAATTTGTGTCGCTCAGTGAAGCCAGCACACTAGACAACCTGAGCAACTGGTATACCGGCACGCATCTCCGAACGGCGTAAATATTACGCTAAACACCGTTCTTTTTTCAGAATAATGAGGAGACCTGCGCTAACAACACCCTAGTTTCCTCGTATAAGCAGGAATAATTTGTGTCGCTCAGTGAAGCCAGCACACTAGACAACCTGAGCAACTGGTATACCGGCACGCATCTCCGAACGGCGTAAATATTACGCTAAACACCGTTCTTTTTTCAGAATAATGAGGAGACCTGCGCTAACAACACCCTAGTTTCCTCGTATAAGCAGGAATAATTTGTGTCGCTCAGTGAAGCCAGCACACTAGACAACCTGAGCAACTGGTATACCGGCACGCATCTCCGAACGGCGTAAATATTACTCTAAACACCGTTCTTTTTTTCAGAATAATGAGGAGACCTGCGCTAACAACACCCTAGTTTCCTCGTATAAGCAGGAATAATTTGTGTCGCTCAGTGAAGCCAGCACACTAGACAACCTGAGCAACTGGTATACCGGCACGCATCACCGAACGGCGTAAATATTACGCTAAACACCGTTCTTTTTTTCAGAATAATGAGGAGACCTGCGCTAACAACACCCTAGTTTCCTCGTATAAGCAGGAATAATTTGTGTCGCTCAGTGAAGCCAGCACACTAGACAACCTGAGCAACTGGTATACCGGCACGCATCACCGAACGGCGTAAATATTACGCTAAACACCGTTCTTTTTTTCAGAATAATGAGGAGACCTGCGCTAACAACACCCTAGTTTCCTCGTATAAGCAGGAATAATTTGTGTCGCTCAGTGAAGCCAGCACACTAGACAACCTGAGCAACTGGTATACCGGCACGCATCTCCGAACGGCGTAAATATTACGCTAAACACCGTTCTTTTTTTCAGAATAATGAGGAGACCTGCGCTAACAACACCCTAGTTTCCTCGTATAAGCAGGAATAATTTGTGTCGCTCAGTGAAGCCAGCACACTAGACAACCTGAGCAACTGGTATACCGGCACGCATCTCCGAACGGCGTAAATATTACGCTAAACACCGTTCTTTTTTTCAGAATAATGAGGAGACCTGCGCTAACAACACCCTAGTTTCCTCGTATAAGCAGGAATAATTTGTGTCGCTCAGTGAAGCCAGCACACTAGACAACCTGAGCAACTGGTATACCGGCACGCATCTCCGAACGGCGTAAATATTACGCTAAACACCGTTCTTTTTTTCAGAATAATGAGGAGACCTGCGCTAACAACACCCTAGTTTCCTCGTATAAGCAGGAATAATTTGTGTCGCTCAGTGAAGCCAGCACACTAGACAACCTGAGCAACTGGTATACCGGCACGCATCACCGAACGGCGTAAATATTACGCTAAACACCGTTCTTTTTTCAGAATAATGAGGAGACCTGCGCTAACAACACCCTAGTTTCCTCGTATAAGCAGGAATAATTTGTGTCGCTCAGTGAAGCCAGCACACTAGACAACCTGAGCAACTGGTATACCGGCACGCATCTCCGAACGGCGTAAATATTACGCTAAACACCGTTCTTTTTTCAGAATAATGAGGAGACCTGCGCTAACAACACCCTAGTTTCCTCGTATAAGCAGGAATAATTTGTGTCGCTCAGTGAAGCCAGCACACTAGACAACCTGAGCAACTGGTATACCGGCACGCATCTCCGAACGGCGTAAATATTACTCTAAACACCGTTCTTTTTTTCAGAATAATGAGGAGACCTGCGCTAACAACACCCTAGTTTCCTCGTATAAGCAGGAATAATTTGTGTCGCTCAGTGAAGCCAGCACACTAGACAACCTGAGCAACTGGTATACCGGCACGCATCTCCGAACGGCGTAAATATTACTCTAAACACCGTTCTTTTTTCAGAATAATGAGGAGACCTGCGCTAACAACACCCTAGTTTCCTCGTATAAGCAGGAATAATTTGTGTCGCTCAGTGAAGCCAGCACACTAGACAACCTGAGCAACTGGTATACCGGCACGCATCTCCGAACGGCGTAAATATTACGCTAAACACCGTTCTTTTTTTCAGAATAATGAGGAGACCTGCGCTAACAACACCCTAGTTTCCTCGTATAAGCAGGAATAATTTGTGTCGCTCAGTGAAGCCAGCACACTAGACAACCTGAGCAACTGGTATACCGGCACGCATCTCCGAACGGCGTAAATATTACGCTAAACACCGTTCTTTTTTTCAGAATAATGAGGAGACCTGCGCTAACAACACCCTAGTTTCCTCGTATAAGCAGGAATAATTTGTGTCGCTCAGTGAAGCCAGCACACTAGACAACCTGAGCAACTGGTATACCGGCACGCATCACCGAACGGCGTAAATATTACGCTAAACACCGTTCTTTTTTTCAGAATAATGAGGAGACCTGCGCTAACAACACCCTAGTTTCCTCGTATAAGCAGGAATAATTTGTGTCGCTCAGTGAAGCCAGCACACTAGACAACCTGAGCAACTGGTATACCGGCACGCATCTCCGAACGGCGTAAATATTACGCTAAACACCGTTCTTTTTTTCAGAATAATGAGGAGACCTGCGCTAACAACACCCTAGTTTCCTCGTATAAGCAGGAATAATTTGTGTCGCTCAGTGAAGCCAGCACACTAGACAACCTGAGCAACTGGTATACCGGCACGCATCTCCGAACGGCGTAAATATTACTCTAAACACCGTTCTCTTTTTCAGAATAATGAGGAGACCGGCGCTAACAACACCCTGGTTTCTTTTTTTTTTTTTTTCTTTATTGAATTCAACATTGCAGCACAAAATGCTATGTCATTACAAGGGGCTCACGCCCAGCAACTTGTGGGCGAGCTAAAATTCTCTCATGTTCCTAATTTCACTGAACAAGTAAGCCCACTCAGGCGTAGTTTCTGGTGTTCTGCAATACACTGTTTGAACCTCGTTTACAATATCGATGAAATGTTTCTGGACAGATTTAATTTTGGGTTTGCATGCCGAAATTCCATCCTTGTTTTCCAAATGCTAAACAGGCCGAGTATCATAAAAAGGTCGTAGGGCACAGTGTCACTTTCTTCAACAGGTAAATACCTAATGGTCTCCGGGGACAACATAAAATCTTTTTTCAGGGTCCTTTGAAGGATGTCCCAAAAAACACAGCATCCCAACAGTATATAAAAACGTGTTCGATGGTTTCTGGTGTCTTGCACAGGAGACAATCCACCGACCAAGGAACAAAAATCCCCTTATCTCTTAGCCATGGCTTGACTGGCAATGTCTCGCTGTGCAATTTAAAGAAAAAGGACTTAACCACTGGTGGAACACACATCCTTTTCACACGCCGGAGCACATCTTGACCCGGGCATTGGCTGTACAACGACCGATACAGTGGCGCAGGGAAAAGGAGCTCAATCAGGTCACGGCTGAGCTTCTTTTAGTGACACTACCCAGGTAGTCCATCGAAAAACGCGTTCGCAAAAACAATACAGCCTCTTTCACTTCTTTTAAATAACCAGAAAAACAAGGAGGTTCAGTACATTCACTAGTCACCAACACTGCCGGCAAAGAGTTCGCCAGTCTCACCTGGATAATTGCACGTAGGAAAGGATGATTCTGGTCGCGTAGGAAAAGAAGCGCGAAACAATCTTACGGATGAAAAGATGCGAGAGACCAAGGCCTCCCGACTTGACGCTCCGAAAAAGGTTATCTCTTCTCATCCTCTCCCACCCGGACCTCCAGATGAGAGTGGCGAACACCCTATGGAACTTTTGAATACTCATTCGTGTACATGCCAAAACTTGCATAATGTACCAGATCTTTGCAATCAAAAAAATATTACACACTGTGGCGCGTGCAAAAATTGACAAGTTCCGACTGACCCAAGTGTCCGCCTTCGTCTTTAAATCTTTTGCGAGCTCCGTCCAGTACGGCGTGCTAACTTTGTAATGTTCCAAGGGCACCCCAAGATACGTACATGGCGTCTCTTCCCAATTAAAGCCTGCAAAGTAATGCGGTTTTAAATCCCACCTCCCGTGCCACACCCCACAACATTTCCCCCAGTTCACTGCTGCTCCTGTGGCGTTACAATATTCTTTCGTGAGCACGACAGTTTCCATGACGCTTTCTTCGTCTTTACAAAAAATAGCCACATCGTCAGCGTAAGCGGACACTTTAACTTCAACACTATTGAAAAGAAATCCCCGGATATTCCTGCTAGCTATCACGCTCACACAGAAGGGTTCAAGGTACAGAGCAAATAGTAAAGGTGAAAGAGGACATCCCTGCCGGACTGACGAAAGCACTGCAATTTTCTTAGAGACATTATTATTTAACACAAGCCTGGTGGTACAACCTTTGTACGCCATATCCACGCCCTTTAGGACAACTTTGCCTACATTAACATGCAATAAAATACTCTTTAGAACATCATGCCTAACTCTATCAAACGCTTTCTCCAAATCTAATTGTATCATTGCCACTTTATCCCTCCCAACAGCCTCAAAAATGCTTCTCGCTATATGTATATTAGTTTGAATGGACCTTCCTTTAATACCGCATGTCTGATGATCCCCGATGAGGTCCCGAATGACACACTGGAGCCTACGCGTAATGATCTTAGTGAAAATCTTGTAGTCTATGTTACATAATGTAATCGGTCTATATCCCGTCACGCTGAGCCTCTTCGACAAGTCCTCCGACTTCGGTATCAGTATGGTGTGGGCCTCCACAAAGGAACGCGGTAGACAGTGGTTTTCGAATGACTCATTAAATACCGCCAACAGTACGGGACTAAGGCCATTTTTAAAGGTTTGGTAAAATTCTGCACAAAGCCCATCAGGCCCCGGGGTTTTCTGTCTCGCCAGCGAATCTATTGCTCGTTCAACCTCTCCTAGCGTGATTTCTCCCTCGAGCCACGTTGTAACCTCCTCATCCAACTTAGGCATAAGTGACAAAAAATCTTTAAATTTACGAAATCCTACGGGAGTCGGTTTTTCCCCAAAAAGGTTTCCAAAGTACTCAACAAAAGCTTCTTCTATAACTTCTTTATCGCTGCTAATTTTCCCTTTATATTCTATTTCTCTTATTTCTCGATTCAGGGCATACTTCTTTTCCTCAGCCAGAGCTCGCTTAGTCGGCTGTTCTCCCAACAGAAATTTCTCCGCGCGTGCTCGCACGACTGCCCCTTTATACTTTTCATTGTATATTTTATCTAACTCCATCTTAATGTGCCGAATGTCGTCACCACAAGTTCCAGGGCGCTCACACTCTACTCGACACAATGCGTTAAAATCTTGCTTCAACTGCCTTTCGCGAGCTCGCGCTTGGAAAGTAATGTTACTGGCCCTTTCTACCGCGACCAGCTTAACTTCCTCTTTGAATACTTCCCAGGCCTCCCTGATACAAGTCTCTTTTTCGGCCACACCCCGCAACAGCTCAGTGACAGTGGTTGCAAAAAGTTTATCATTCAAAAGTGATCGGTTTAATTTCCAAAGCTGCCAGTTAAAACGAGAGGCTGCGCTTTCTTTCCTACCAATTTTAACGCTTACCAGACAGTGGTCAGTAAAAAAAATGGGCTGGACACGGTAGCCATGCACAGTGCGCAGTACGTCAACTGTAACATAAATACGATCTAAACGGGCGTGTGCCGTGTTTTGAAAATGCGTGTACCTAACGCCACTTCTTATGGTGCATAAGGCGCCGACGTCCTCGAGCCCACACAAATCCACAGTTTCTTTCAAAAGTTTCGAACTGCTGTCAACACTCGTGGTCGCTCCAGTACTATCCCGCTCGTCACAGACGCAGTTAAAATCACCCATGCACACGACCACTTTGTCACATTCCAGATAATTACGTAGAAACTGAAAAAAGACTTCTTTATCCCTCGCGTTATTGGGCGCGTAGATACATATCACTCGCCACTGGACATCTGAAAGCGTGAAATCACAAGAAATGAACCGCCCGCACTCATCGATAACAACTTGCAGGTTTTCATAGTTCACGGACTTCCTTAAAAAAGAAAACAGCCCCCGACCGACCCACAGCATGACTAGCGGCAACTTCATATCGCCGGAGATAAGGCCTCAGCGCTCGCTCAATGTTCTCTTCTGTCTGCAATTTAGTTTCCTGTACCGCCAGAAAGTCCGGCTGCTCGTCCTCTACCAGACGTTGCAGTTGGTACTGCTTCCTCGACGAGGCCAACCCTCGGACGTTTAAAGTGGCGAAACTAAGAGGCATTAGGTGCTAAAACAGAGAGAAGGCGAGGCTACGATACAAAAAGCCACTTAAATCATACAAATAAACACTTACAAAAAATGCAACACTCTTACTTGTACTAGGCCGCCTAAGCAATATTACTCAGGCGCGGTACAGTTCCTTCATTGTGGAGCCTTCGGCACGTGGCCCTCCGGTGGTCCTTGAGGGGCGGCGTGGCGTCGGCCCCTCTTGGCAGTCACCGTCTGCCACCTCTGGAGCACCCTCTCCTGCAGGTTCCCCGGTTGACCGGGCTCCTGGGTTGGTGTCGGTTCCAGGGAACGCTTGGCAGAGCCGCTCACGGCGTCCATCTCGCCGTCCTTCTGGTCGCTCTCCCCTTCAACGGCAGCCAGGGTCGACTCCCGGCAGGCGTAGTCGCGTTCGCGCTCGTCCCCCTGGAGGGCCGAAACGCGTGCGACGTCGTCGCCCACCGGTTTCGGGGTGTCCGTGTTATCTGCGGGGAGCTCCTCCGTGGTGGACGTCTCGGGTGGTGGGACGACCACGGTGGTCTCGGCCCGTCCCTGAGGTTGGCTGCCCTCCGAGTTTCCGCCTGCCGCGTCCTCAGCTTCATCCTGGTCCATGAGGAGCTCCAAGGCGTCATCCTCAGGGCCGCCGTTAGCCACGTCTGCATAGGTTTTCTTGCAGTCGTCGCGTAGGTGTCCGAAACGCCGGCAGCTCTCGCAGCGCGGCACTCGGCACTCCCTACGAATGTGGCCGGTTCGACGGCACCTGAGGCAGAGCGGGGCTCTACCCGGGGCCAGCACCAAGGCCGTGCAGCCTGGGAGCCGTAGTTGGTGCGGCAGCTTCTCAAGCGTGACGCCTTCCCTTAGGGTCAGCCTTGCAACTCGAGTGGTCGACTGCACACCTTCGAAGCCTCCGACACGCCAGGTCTCTCGGGCGACGTCCTCAACCTTGCCATACGGCTCCAGGGCCTTCTTCACGGTTTCGTCCGGAAGGTGAAAAGGGATCCAATGAAGCTTCAGCCTCACCTCGGCCTTCTCCGGGTCGATGACGACGCAGCGTCTCCCTTTTGCCTCGAAGGACACGGCGTCCACCAGCTTCTTCTTGGCCAACGGTGTTTTCAGCGTCACCATCCACACGTGGTTCATCTGAAATGAACCGCATGCGGCGATTTCGCCTAGTACTCCCGCTTTCTCGAGTCCAGCTTTGAAATCTTCAATGCGGTAAGGCCGCGCCGTAATGTCGGCGTGCAGAAAGACAGAATTTAGGGCGTGAACGCCCTTGGGCAGGGGAGGCAGTACGATCCTGTATCCTTGGGAGCTTAACTCAGCAGAAATCCCACGGCTATCAGCGGCCGTTACCGCTCCGACGGAGCTCATCGCGATACGTCTTGACAGCTCGGAAGCCAGGCGACGAATCCCCAACAACACCCTAGTTTCCTCGTATAAGCAGGAATAATTTGTGTCGCTCAGTGAAGCCAGTACACTAGACAGGCTCAGCAACTGGTATACCGGCACGTATCACCGAACGGCGTAAATATTACTCTAAACACCGTTCTTTTTTTCAGAATAATGAGGAGACCGGCGCTAACAACGCCCCAGTTTTACTCGTATACGCAGGAATAATTTGTGTCGCTCAGTGAAGCCAGCACACTAGACAACCTGAGCAACTGGTATACCGGCACGTATCACCGAACGGCGTAAATATTACTCTAAACACCGTTCTTTTTTTCAGAATAATGAGGAGACCGGCGCTAACAACACCCCAGTTTTACTCGTATACGCAGGAATAATTTGTGTCGCTCAGTGAAGCCAGCACACTAGACAACCTGAGCAACTGGTATACCGGCACGTATCACCGAACGGCGTAAATATTACTCTAAACACCGTTCTTTTTTTCAGAATAATGAGGAGACCGGCGCTAACAACACCCCAGTTTTACTCGTATACGCAGGAATAATTTGTGTCGCTCAGTGAAGCCAGCACACTAGACAACCTGAGCAACTGGTATACCGGCACGTATCACCGAACGGCGTAAATATTACTCTAAACACCGTTCTTTTTTTCAGAATAATGAGGAGACCGGCGCTAACAACACCCCAGTTTTACTCGTATACGCAGGAATAATTTGTGTCGCTCAGTGAAGCCAGCACACTAGACAACCTGAGCAACTGGTATACCGGCACGTATCACCGAACGGCGTAAATATTACTCTAAACACCGTTCTTTTTTTCAGAATAATGAGGAGACCGGCGCTAACAACACCCCAGTTTTACTCGTATACGCAGGAATAATTTGTGTCGCTCAGTGAAGCCAGCACACTAGACAACCTGAGCAACTGGTATACCGGCACGTATCACCGAACGGCGTAAATATTACTCTAAACACCGTTCTTTTTTTCAGAATAATGAGGAGACCGGCGCTAACAACACCCCAGTTTTACTCGTATACGCAGGAATAATTTGTGTCGCTCAGTGAAGCCAGCACACTAGACAACCTGAGCAACTGGTATACCGGCACGTATCACCGAACGGCGTAAATATTACTCTAAACACCGTTCTTTTTTTCAGAATAATGAGGAGACCGGCGCTAACAACACCCCAGTTTTACTCGTATACGCAGGAATAATTTGTGTCGCTCAGTGAAGCCAGCACACTAGACAACCTGAGCAACTGGTATACCGGCACGTATCACCGAACGGCGTAAATATTACTCTAAACACCGTTCTTTTTTTCAGAATAATGAGGAGACCGGCGCTAACAACACCCCAGTTTTACTCGTATACGCAGGAATAATTTGTGTCGCTCAGTGAAGCCAGCACACTAGACAACCTGAGCAACTGGTATACCGGCACGTATCACCGAACGGCGTAAATATTACTCTAAACACCGTTCTTTTTTTCAGAATAATGAGGAGACCGGCGCTAACAACACCCCAGTTTTACTCGTATACGCAGGAATAATTTGTGTCGCTCAGTGAAGCCAGCACACTAGACAACCTGAGCAACTGGTATACCGGCACGTATCACCGAACGGCGTAAATATTACTCTAAACACCGTTCTTTTTTTCAGAATAATGAGGAGACCGGCGCTAACAACACCCCAGTTTTACTCGTATACGCAGGAATAATTTGTGTCGCTCAGTGAAGCCAGCACACTAGACAACCTGAGCAACTGGTATACCGGCACGTATCACCGAACGGCGTAAATATTACTCTAAACACCGTTCTTTTTTTCAGAATAATGAGGAGACCGGCGCTAACAACACCCCAGTTTTACTCGTATACGCAGGAATAATTTGTGTCGCTCAGTGAAGCCAGCACACTAGACAACCTGAGCAACTGGTATACCGGCACGTATCACCGAACGGCGTAAATATTACTCTAAACACCGTTCTTTTTTTCAGAATAATGAGGAGACCGGCGCTAACAACACCCTAGTTTTACTCGTATACGCAGGAATAATTTGTGTCGCTCAGTGAAGCCAGCACACTAGACAGGCTCAGCAACTGGTATACCGGCACGTATCACCGAACGCTCAATATTACTCTAAACACCGTTCGTTTCAGAATAATGAGTAGACGTCGCTAACAGCACCGTTTCCTCGATAAGCAGGAATAATTTGAGCGCCGTAGCCAGTACACTAGACAGGCTCAGCAACTGGTATACACAGCATATAACCGACGGTCGTAATTATTACGTCTAACACGTTCTTTTTGTCGAGGTAAGAGAGCCTGCTCTAACAGACACCCTGCGTTCCTCGTATAAGCAGGAATAATTTGTGTCGCTCAGTGAAGCCAGCACACTAGACAGGCTCAGCAACTGCTATACCGGCACGCATCTCCGAACTTCATTATAACCGCCATCTTAAAAAAACGAGTGGCGCCACCGATAGTGAGTTAAAGTCGTGAATCGGCCGTTTTCCGGAAAAATAAGTTGCCCACGATGGACCATCTGAATTCGCCAAATGCGTGCAAGGCGGGTGAACGAGGCAGAGGTGCGAAAGTAGCGCCTAGCTCGGCTAGTCGAAATGCGCCGCAAGAAACGGCAAGCCGACGCGTGTCTGCGAAGCGGGCTCGGCGAGCCCGCTTCGCTGGAAGAAAAATAAAATAAAAAATAAAGGAAGATGTATTCGGGGATCCTTAGAGAATGACCCTTGGGAAACACCAGACACGTACAAGTACAACTTTGGAAAACGCTAACACTTACCCCGTAACGAAGTCAAAGAGAGGCAGCCAAAACATAGAAGAAGCAAACAAGACAGCCAAGAGAAATCCAAAACAAAAAAGTGAAGGGGTCAACGTTAGCGTTTTTCAAAAGTGTACGTGTGTAACGTTTCCCAAGGGCCACGTTATCGCATTCACTAAAAATCACCCAATGAATCTTTTTTTTTTTTCCAAGGAGCGTATTTTGTTTGATTATCACGTAAGCTTTAAAATCAACCTGTTTTTGTCGGGAGTGCATCAGGGCTTAATAATCGGGCAAGAACTCTACGACATCTTTGGAAACGAAACAGTTTAATGTATCGATTCCTTGCGGCGTGTTTTAATCTACGCTGGTGATACAATGCATTTTGTCAAGTTCGAGTTTCACAGGAATGTCTCGAACTAAAAAAAATTCACTGCCGTATAAAATGACTTTCTTTTTAACAACGCATGTTTGTGAGTTTTATTACGTGAAACCCGTTTATTTTTACTACAATGAGGTGCTGCACTGAGTCGATTGTGCGCGTAATCTAAGGGAACAAATGAAGTTTTATATGCAATTGACTTTTGATATCAGCATTGCTGTCTACGGCTTTGTTCTAAAACTAGGTTTAGTTAAGTCGCGAAAGTCGCGACCATTAGGGCCTCGCAAAATTTAGGTAGTTCACAGTGTTTTGTATAAACGTATGTATAAAATGCATTAAAAACCATCCGTCTAAACATTTCGCTTTCAAATACTTAAAACCACTGAAGCGCATGTGGTTCGGGAACGAAAAGGATGTTAGAGACATTCAACCTGAACATGAAATGAGTAATTTCAAAGTTTCTGACCTGGTTCAGTACGCGTCACGGGCCGATTCAGCTGCTTCCCGACCACCTGGGCGCTTCGGATGTTGACAAAAATCTCTCACAGACCGAATGCGTTTAACTCCGCTATACAGGTGCAGAAACGGAGCTCGCAGTAAGGAGCACTTATTCGGTCTTCTAAAATATAGTGTTTTAAGCTTTCTTTCCTAGTTTCATAACCCAGGCACCTGCCTCGACTCCTTTGATCTAAGTGAAACTAAGTTTTGTTAATCTAGCTTAATCGTACCTAACTACGGCCTACCACGCCAAGCCTGAACCGAAGAGGCCAATCTGACCGAGAGTTGTCTGAACGCAACCGAACATGGCAGTACCCAGTTCACCGAAGGTGGATGACATTGCGGTGACCTTGGACGACATCGAGCGTCTCGGAAGGGCCAAGCTGGGCCCTGTCTCCGGAGCCTACTTCAACTCTGGGGCTGACCTGGAGCAGACTCTAAACGAGAACCAGATGGCATACCTGAGGTAATGTGCACCTGGCGGGTGTCCTGCGTCGAATCGCCTTTTCTACCGGCGATCAGAACAACCACCAATGGTTCTTTCATCTGTTTCACCCAGTGTGGGACAAAATACTCGATAAAAGTATTTAAGTTAAGTTACTAAATACCTGCTTCATAAAGTATTTAAAATACTACTCAAGTTACTTTCACAGTAAAGTATCTTGAGTAGAGTACAAATACTTAGAAATGTAATTCATTTCTTTTGAAGATACTTCCGCATTCTGTAATTTAAATCGACGTCAGTGACAACGACAATTATACACTTGCGCAAATCTGGTCTACCAGACTGGTTTATTTGCTTGAACCAACACAAAACAGAAAAAGAAGTATCTTAGGGCTATTTTATGCAGTCCAGCTATAGACCGTTCCATTAGGGTCATAGCAGAGATGGTAATAGAGAGAAAAAAATTACACTATCTTCCCGACGGGAACCATGGGGTGATGCGGAGCATCGTGTTGGTTCCAAGGAAAGAGTCAGTTGCGTGCTGACGTCGAGAGATGGCGCCACCGACTGCCCTAGCGGTACCCCCTACGCGAGCCTTCGTTGCGGCTCGCGGCAGAGAAACTTGGAACGCTCGCCGCTCGCCGTTTATTTTATTTTTCACACTTGAAGGAGAGGAGAATAAAGGAGGAGAGTTGCGCGTGCGCGCGCGGTGTGAGTAGAAGCGAACGCACGCGCAGTGCACGCAGCTGGAAAAGAGAGAGAGCGGAGAGAGTAACGCGCAGCTGTTGGAGAGAGGGAAGGAGGAGAGTTGCGCGTGCGTAGCGTGAGTGCGGACTACAAGGCCGCGGGACATAGATCCGAGCAAGAGATGCTCCGCATCTAAAAAATGCCCTCCCCCTCTCACCCCTCATGTCGTCTTTGCCGAGTGGGCTGTATCTAGCATCCGGCTGGCATGCAAACTCTGTTTAAAATCGCGTCATTTTGGAAATTTCAAGCGCAGATGCGCATTTTTGGTATACCAGTTATCGTGTACTACTATGCTAGATAAAAAAAGACTAACAGGGTCCAATTGCGCTGTTACCTGCGTGCAAATAAAAAAAAATAGGAAACATTGTCTCAGATTGGCCGGTCTCTCCGGCGAAAAGTAAATCCGGTTGTTGTATCTTTTTTACTATACAAAGTTCGTACAGGTATAGGCCTTTAGCGACCATGAGTGGAAGTCTGAAATAATAAATAAAAACGTGCTCTCCTGTCGCAATACACGCAGTAGTTGAGGGTAGTACTGCCGGCTGACTCAACTGCTATTTAAGTAACAGAAAAAAAGATATGCCAGCTGATCATTTACCGAAATAGAACAACAGAGAGCTGTAGGCTGATTTTGAAGTAGCCATAACTATTCTAAGAACGCGAACCAGTTCGATGTTCCGTACAGCCCGCCGCTACAGCCCAAAGATGGAGAATGGCAACCTCCCGGTTTGTCGTCTGCTAGCGGAGTCGGGCGCGTGCCCTCTCTCTCGTTTTACCCCGCCGAACCCGCTGAATTTCCCGGATGTATGGAGAGGGCGCAACTGTCGAACAAAATGATGCCGCCCAGAGAGCGCTAAATGGAATGGTCTATAAGGAGCAGGATATTGTCACGACTGACAAATAATGAGGCGGCGAATAACTGAAGAAATTAAACGTTTAATGGGGCGAAATTGGGCCCAAAACAAAATAGACAAAGGCTAGTGTCGCAGGCGTCGATGTCGGCGAAACAGCAAGATGGAGCGCTGGAGCGAGACTGACACCTAACCAAAAAAAAGAAAGAAAAAAAAGTAGCTTGCTTTTGTATGTTTATACAGCCTTGATGATGGCATGCCTCAACGGCTGACCGGTCGCTTAGCTGTAGATGAGAAATTTAGCCAGTGCAGTACAACCACTAACCTGGGGGTTTTAACGTGCATCACGCAGTAGTGATTACACGAACGCGTGCCGGTGCGAAACTCATCCAGATCGAAAATGATCGAAGGATGTTCCCAGCACAAGCTTTCGCTTCCGCCACGCGGAGCACCTTTTGTACCCGCGTTGGTTTCTTGAACATTCGGCGTAGAACGGTCCTAGCGTAGAATATTCGTAACCCGATCACACGACAAGGTTCTCGAACTTACGAGAATGTCAAGTTGAAAGAATAGACAAAAGAGGAGTCCGCTCCCTGGAACCGAACCTGGAGCCTCCACGCGAGAGCCAAGAGCGGCAACCATTCGGCCTCGCGCTCGCTCGGCGACTCGCGTGGTAATATCAGTGGTACATGGTACAAAACGTTTCTGGGACAGAAATAAAGAGGTCGCTTTAGCTATAGTGACATCGCTGAATATCACGTTTTGACTCCTGCGGCGCACCTTAGACGCATCGTTTGATTACAATTCGTATTCCCTATATGGGGAGTTCACTATACACGAACTTGAGATACGGATATCAGTGAATGGATTACGAAGAGAACCAACATAAAAGCCATCGGCAGTGGTCGCACCTTCTTTAAGTTGGTTGCGGTCAGAAAGGCACTCAGCGTTGGGGGGCGCTTTGTTGGGATTTTGAGAGGTCATCCAGGTTTAAGTTCGTTTCCTGTCCTGTTCTCCGCTTATCAATGTTCGCTTACAGACGTTGGTTCGCGAAAGCAATAAATGACGGACTGACGGCAAAAAGAAAACAAACAAAAGGAAGCCTAGACGTATTGCCGTAGGGGGTCAAATGTACTACAAGCAAAACAGAAATGTCTTCTTTTTTTGTCCTTTTCATTTTTTTATTTGTTATTTTCTTGACATTCAAGTCTGCATTGTTGTCGTGGGTCGTTTCCCGGTCTGCGTCGTGCCTTAGTGTGGCATTAAATCCTAACTTCCGTAAAAATTCTCAAACAAAAGGTGTGGTATACCCCTTTTGTTTGAGAATTTTTTTGGGAGAAACTCCAGGAAACAAAAGGCGCCTTTGGGAAGGCCCTGGGAAAAACCTTCATTGTACGAACTTTGGGCTGAAATAAGTCGGCAAAAAAGCGATGTTTTTCTTACGAGCTCAACCAAAGGGGTTCCCCAATCAAAGTCACCTTAGCTAATCGGAGCTAGCGACAAGATATAATTGCTCGAAAGAATGTTCACGTCTGCTCGTGCTACGCCAACGCCACTTCACACCGAAAAACTCGGAAAATGGCGGAATGTCAAAAATGTATTTGAGATAATGAGTACAAGATACTCAAAAATATATTTAAAATAGAGTATTAAATACTCTTGATCAAATGTTTTTGCAAGATACCAATATACTTCAGAAAGTATTTGAAATACAGTATTTTGAGTAGAGTATTTGAGATAGGCACAAGACTGGTCACCAGATGAAAGAGCTCCTAGTCGTCGTTTAAATTGACAGCAAACTCTTGTGTACAGTATTTACGGGCAAAACGCTTTGGGCATTCTACTGCGCATGCGCAAACATTTTGCGTGCGCTTTGTGCGACGCCCCAAGCTGCAGGAGGGACCCAAAAGTGTCCGCTCGTGCCGTTGATCTTCTTTCCAGTAACCTCTCCCTCTTCCTGGTTTTCTACAGAAGTTTTAACGAAGCATAGCGGCGATGTTCAGCACGTGTTTTTGAACCTCCTTTCACTGCTTCGTCTTTAGACCGCCAGGCGTTCTGAATATCTGATTGTCTTGCAAAGGCCGCCGGTATACCTGCTACCTCAGCTTCCTGTTTCAGCCGCTAGGTGCCGTCATATGCGCATGCGCTGCGCCGACAACGGCACCACCGCCGCGGCGTGACGTCACGACCGCCAACGATGAGTAACGCATTTCGCGCATCCACGAGTATATACTTAAAATAAACTCGTCTCAATAAGCTTCATAATTCATGAGCCAGCTGAGCGTGACGAGGAGGAGACGGCGGACCGCGATCAGCTGGTTGCGTTCCGGCGTAACGTACGTCCGGAAGGATCTACCAGACAAAACTCGAGTAGTGGACGCGCCAGCTGTGCGCACCGTAGAACTGCGCTCGCTCTTTCCGGTCGGTATAAAGGGGTTAGGACGCGGAAAAATAAATAAATATATGATAACTTTACTGGCAGGATCCATTGTATGTTCTGTATGTTCCTATATTCCTGCTAACTTTGTTTTAAGGATGGCGCAATAGTTTCGTCGGTATTTTAATCTATATGCGGGGCCCTCGTATCCGCCCCATTCAGAAAGGCCGCCATGGTTGTTAAGTTAGTGACGTCGCCTGGCTACCCGCGCGGCGTCCCCTTTCATGCACTCACAGACTGGGCTTTCTTGGCGTCTCGAGCTTAAACAGCTTCGTTTAACTTGCGCGTTTCGAGCATGCGCGTTTCGTGAGGATTACGTCTACGGCATGACTCGCTTTGTCAGAGTCTTCGACACTGATCGCAGAAAAGATTAGAGTCATTGTTATCAAGAGATGATGAGGCTGGTAATTTTTACTGAGACTCTCTGACGACCAGCTCCAGCGACGACGAGAGAGTCGTCTTTTTGACTTTTGATAGCCATCCCTCCCAAATCACAACCTGGTTCGTGGCGTCTGGGCAAACGCCTGCGCCCCGAACCTCTCCTTATCGCTAAAAATCCATAGTTAGACATGCTCACCAAGTTTATGAGTTTCATTCAAACAACTAACAGCGAACAATCTCTAAGCTGTCACCTTTTGCTGTTGAAAAAATCTTTCGGCTCGCGTCTCGGACACGATTATCATGCAAATAAATCTATACCCTCAAAATCTGCTCGTGGTAGTAAATAATAATTAAACAAAAATTTAGCTCTGCTCAAATTGAGGATTATTGCTGGTGTAAAAGTAAAGGAGTCTACTCACCACACGCGCAACACCATATAGAAAGTCGTCTCCGAAGACGACCTACTGCACACCAGCAAAGAGGAGATCTTTGATGGTCTCCGTTCCCCGTAGTATTTGCTGTGAAGAGTATCATGTTTAGGAAAGATAGATAAGAGATTCCCACCTTTGATTGTCATTCTCTACCTTTGAGTGTCATTCTCTACCTGCATCTGTAAAGGCTGGCAACATCAAGAGTCGTCTCTGGCCATACATCCCAAATCCTCAAAAGTACTTTCGGAGCCTACGGTTTGGGCACGGCCCACGCAGCAGGCGCCGAAAAAATTCTTGCGAAAAATATAGGAACAGGGAACACGTAACCGATGTGTTGTTAAAGCTCATGTGTTTTGTCCTAGCTGTAAAGGACTCCATACTGCATACTCACGTGCATGTCCTTTGTGGAAGCAGGAGAAATATGACCTGACAATTAAGACAAAGGAAAATATCAGCTACCCAGAGGCCAAGTTACGCTACTCGTTTCAGTCGTTGGGCGCCTCTGCTAAAGCCGTACGCAGAGGACCTGTACGGCCAACAGCTACAACGGGAACACAGACGTCCTTGGACGGTTTGTCTGACCCTTCTTTGTCTCCCTCGACCTCAACAGGAGTGGTGCCAGCAATACCGCCCTCAAACCAAGAGGTAGATGCAGGTCCGTCGGGATCTACTCAAAACCCAACACAAAAGACTGTGCCTCGATCGTGCCCCTGCAATCCAGACACCTAAATGCCGCGGCCTCCCTCGTGCCTTTGGTGACCCCCGTTTACCTGGTCAGTCACCCGGTCCAGAGCCCCTAAGGGTTCGCCAGTGGAGGCTCCAGAGGAAGCAATGGACGAGGGAGAGCCCAAGTCCGAAAAGGAAAGGCCCCAGTCGGCCACCAGTGATTCTACGTGTAGGCCGAAAGAGACATCCAAGAAAAAAATTGCACCTCGGATAAAAGTGACTTTAAACTTTAGTTAGACATGTTTTGACTACTACTACCTTACATACGATAAAAGAAGTTTTCGTGCAATACTACTGTTGAGGAGTGCTACATAGCTACGATGATTTGTCCTATTTGTTAGCCCATCATCATCCACTAGCCTTTTACCTTCAAAAAGCCATTTGAACGATAACCATTTTGGCGTTTTAAGGCACTTTTATGTTGTTGTTTTTTGGTGAAAACCGTCTTTATTTCCCCCAAACTTCGCTATCTAGGTTGTTGTTACCCCTTCATACTACATTGGAGGCTGTGGCAGTTCGTGTTTTGTTTGATCGCTTGATGAGAGCTTGCTCTCTTTACACACCCCTAACCATCCTTTAACTCGGGAAGACCTTAAGTGTCTGTATAACCAGCTCCCACAAAACGTTTTTTTAACGCTCAAATTTCCATGTGGGGTAGTGGAAGATGCGATACTCGAGGATCAATGATCGAACGATTTATTTCTTCTACGGGTTTATGCGTACTAAACAACCCAGTGGCTACATATTTCCGCGCTATATCCCGCTCAAATTTCCCTCCATTGACCTCTCCTGTAGTAACCGAACATTGTTCCCTATTTCCTCATGGGGGGAGGGGGGGGGTCAATCGTAACTCATTTAGAATTATAACTTTTCTATAGTTTTAAATCGCGTTGGTTGAACTGTTACATTTAAAAAAAAAAAGAACTCCCCGTTGAAAGCTTGACGCAGGCAGCAAACTGGACAATTTTTAAGCAAGCATCTCCGCTAGACTGTAGATCGCTTCTTGATATCTCCATTGATTACCTAACCGAGCATATCACCAAGCGTATTATAGCAGCATCAATCATTGCCGTACCCATGACGTCAGCACATCTTCTCAATAAGCTCCAGCCATAGTTTAATAACGATTGCCGCGTAGCAAAAAAGAAACAGAACAAAGCATGGAACATTTTCCGCCTTTTCCTTACACTAACTAATCTCATTACCGTCAAGATAATGAAATGTCTTCCATAAACAGTAGTGCATCGTGCAAGGAGGTATGAGACCGAGTCCTGAAGGTCAATGAGTGCTACCGGGCATATTTGTTCTTCTTTTGACTAGACACGGAATTTGCCCTGAAAGTATTGAGGAGCAGGCTAATCTACTAGGGAGCATCTTGAGTCTGTCTCAAGCTGTGATCATTATACACCAGCTTTCATCCGGCATAAACTCCATGCCAAGAAAACGTTCTTAAGCACCTCAGGTGGCAATCAAGAACCTTATAATGCACCATTTACAATACATGAACTTGAGGCAGTACTGCATAGTCCCAAGCATACCGCCCCTGGCCCTAATGGTATCCCCTACGCTATGATATTGCCGCATGCGCAGCTGACTAAGCAGGCAGCGCGCTCGTGGCCTAACGGTTATCGCGCGTGCCTTCCACGCAGAAAGCTCAGGGTTCGATCCCTGGGAGCGCCGCGTCTTTTATTTATTCTTCCAATTTATATTTCTGGTAATTTCGAGAACCGTGTTGCTCGTTCTAGGTTAGAATGTTCTGCACGCCGAATGTTCCAGGCTGAATGTTCCAGAAGCCCACGCGTGCCCTTGGCACGCGGGCTCCGCGTAACCAGCCGGACTCAGTTTCGCCCCAGCGTTCGATTCTGCTCTTTCGCCGATTTCGACGCCCGCGACGCTCTGCTGTTATCTACTGTTTCCTTTTTATTTTTGGGCACAAGTTCGCCCCCATTAAACGTTTCAGTTTTCCAGTTATTCTTTTGTTTCCTCGCCTGTCCATTCATGACATTTTGGTGGAGGTGCTGGGTACCGCATGCCCCTGCCGCGTACCCCTCCGAAAGCCCGCAGTGCAAGTCCGACGCCAAGCCCACGAAGCACCAACGAAGACACTACCGAGATCCGGCTCAGTCGTCGCACCCAAGGCCTACACCCGGAATTCGGACCTCTGCCGCCCAGGACCAAGCAGCCAACGAGGCCGACGATGGCCGACCGGTCGCCGACCCCCGCCGCTCCTGCCGTCGTCTACCTGCCCGCCGCTCCCCGTACGCCGATTCCCTTCCACGGCGAGATCCACGAGGATGTCGAAGACTGGATCAAGCACTACGAGCGTGTGGCGCGCCACAACGGATGGACTGCGGAGCAGTGCCTCCAGAACCTCTACTTTTCGCTGGAGGGTACTGCGAGGCATTGGTTTGAGAATCACGAGGCTTCGCTTACGTCGTGGGACATCTGTGTGGCCGAGTTGCAGCGGACGTTCGCCACCCTACACCGACGGGAGAAGGCAGAAGATCTCCTCCGAATTCGAAAGCAGGGCCCCGACGAAAGCGTCACAAGCTTCGTAGAAGATGTCCTCCGCCTGAGCGCCCGTGCCGACCCACGAGCCACAGACGACAAGAAGCTGCGGGTCCTCATGCGCGGGGTGAGAGACAACATCTTTGGAGGCCTCGTGCGCAACCCGCCAAACACCGTCGAAGCCTTCGTCACCGAGGCGACAAACATCGAGCGCGCCCTCCAAGCGCGCGCTTCTTACTACCAGCGATATCCAAGTGCCGCTGCAACCGCGCTGCTTGGCGGCGAGAACGCTCCTGGTACGGGCATCCGCGAAATTATCCGGGAGGTCGTCCGGGAGGAACTCAGCAGCTTGCTGCCAGCCTCGAGTCGTCCAGCGACACTCTCTATCGCCGAGGTTGTGCGCGAGGAAGTCAAACGGGCGGTCCAACCTGAAATTCCCATCAACGTGACGACGCCAGAAGAACCGACGTTGAGCTACGCCGCCATGGCCCGACGACCGCCGCAAGCTCCCCGCCAAGCCACGGCGCCACCCCGAAGAGACGCCCCAACGCCGCACTACCCCCGACGACAGGAAGATCAGGCGCACGCTCGCCCAGAGCAACCTGCGCCGAGGAAGACAGACGTCTGGAGGACGGATGACCGACGCCCGCTGTGTTACCACTGCGGGGAAGCTGACCATGTGTACCGCCGATGCCCATACCGACGACTCGGGCTGCGCGGATTCCACCCTAACGACCCGCGACCCCGGTATGGCGAACGCCCTCGGGAGATCGACGAGTACCTGCGACGACCTCAGTCCCCCGAGCCTGCGTACCGCCGAGAGTTCCGGTCGCCTTCGCCACGACGTCCAGCTTCGCCGATGCACCGACCCCGACGTGAAAGCCTGTCGCCCCTCGCTCCCCGCCGGGGAAACTAGGCGCGGCAACCCCTGGAGGTGGTGTTGCCGAAGATGACCGACGCAAACATCCTCCACGAACGTCGGAGGGCCCCCACTCTAATGACGCCGGACGTAAAAACGACGCTCCTTCGACGGTAAAGAATAACCTAAACGTCGTTATCGACGGCCACGACGCGTCGGCTCTCGTCGACACCGGAGCAGACTACTCCGTCCTGAGTGGGAGGCTCTCCCAACGCCTTCAGAAAGTGACGACGGCGTGGGATGGTCCACAGATACGAACTGCCGGTGGGCACCTCATAACGCCAGTCGGGAGGTGCACCGCTCGCGTCGAGATTCACGGTGAGACATGTCCGGTGAAGTTCGTTGTCCTACGAGACTGTGCAAGAGACGTTATATTCGGCATGAACTTTCTCTGCGAATACGGCGCCGTCATCGACCTGGAAGCCAACCAGCTGACACTGCGGAAACCTGTTGTGACGTCCGGGGATCAGGAAACAGCATCGGCCACCTCAGCCACAGCACGTGTATTGTCCGAGCACGTGAACTTGCCACCGCGCTCGAGTGTGCTGGTGCCCGTCGGGACCAAAACAGCAATCTGCGGAGACGCCCTGCTGGAAGGTAATGTTCAGCTGCTCCTAGGCAGAGGGTCCATGTGTCCACGGTGGTACAAAAGGTACCACCGTGGGACACATCGGGGAGCTCCAGGACTCAGCCGCAATCACCAGAATATCTGAAGACTCCACTTCGTCGCAGCGCGAGACAGCGTCATCCTCTGATCTCGACATCGACCCCACCCTCCCCTTTCCCACCGACGACAGCTGACTGACCTCCTCGCCGAGTTCTGTGAGTGCTTCACCACGTCATCAAAGGTACGCCAGACGACGATAGCGAAGCATCGAGTAGTTACTGATGACGACGCCCTTCCTGTACATCGACCGCCGTACCGAGTTTCCGTGAAAGAAAGGAAGTCATCCAGAAGAAAGTCCAGGAAATGATTGATGACGACATCGTCCAGCCCTCAAACAGTCCGTGGGCTTCCCCAGTAGTCCTTGTGAAGAAAAAGACGGAACCTTGAGGTTCTGCGTGGACTACCGCCGGCTAAACGCAGTAACAAAAAAGGACGTCTACCCGCTGCCACGCATCGACGACACTCTGGACCGGCTGCGCCACGCCCGATACTTATCGTCGATGGACCTGAAGAGTGGGTACTGGCAGATAGAGGTCGACGAACGGGATCGGGAGAAAACTGCCTTCGTCACGCCGGACGGACTGTACGAATTTAAAGTGATGCCATTCGGACTGTGCACCGCACCGGCGACCTTCCAGCGCGTAATGGACACCGTCCTATCCGGCTTGAAATGGCAAAGCTGTCTCGTCTACCTCGACGACGTCGTGGTATTCGCAAGCGACTTCGACGAGCACCTGAGACGTCTGCGAGCCGTGCTACAGGCTATCCAGAGTGCTGGACTGACACTAACGCCATCCAAATCTCGGTTTGCGAACGGCAAGCTCAAATTCCTGGGCCATGTCGTGAGTGCTCAGGGTGTAAGCCCACACCCTGACAAGACATCCGCTATCGCCGACTTTCCGAAGCCATCAGAGAAGAAAGCCGTACGAAGATTTCTTGGGCTGTGCGCTTACTACAGACGTTTCGTTCGCGATTTCGCCAAGGTTTCTGCACCGCTCACGCATCTGACGAAGGACGACGTGGTTTTCCGGTGGGGGAGGCGCAAGAACAAGCGTTCAACGAACTGAAGGAAAGACTCCAATCGCCCCCTATCCTCGGACACTTCTGATTCATCAGCGGAAACCGAAGTTCACACGGACGCCAGCAACGCCGGGCTCGGCGCGGTACTCGTCCAAAGACAAGATAAAGCAGAGAAGGTGGTCGCTTACGCAAGCCGGGCGCTGTCGAAGGCAGAGCAAAATTACTCAACGACTGACAAGGAATGCCTCGCTGTCGTCTGGGCATTAACCAAGTTCCGCCCGTACCTGTATGGAATCCCGTTCCGCGTCGTCACGGACCACCACGCTCTCTGTTGGCTCGCCAACCTTAAGGACCCGTCAGACGCCTCGCTCGCTGGAGCCTTCGACTGCAAGAATTTGACGTAACCATTGTGCATAAGTCTGGCCGTAAGCATAACGACGCCGACTGTTTGTCTAGGGCACCAGTCGAATCTCCCCTGACAGCACCGACGACGAGGATGATGCCCGTTTTCTCGGCGCAGTTACAGATGCCGACATGAGAGCACTCCAACGCGACGACCCGGAACTTCGCGCCGTGATAAACTACCTCGAAGGTCAAGGAAGTTCAGCTCCACAAGTCTTTGCCCGAGACTTGTCAAGCTTCGTTCTGCGGCAAGGCGTGCTCTTCAAAAGAACTTCGGAACCAGTGACCCTGCCTGGCTGCTGGTTGTTCCTGCCAGCCCGCGAGAAGAAATCTTTCAAGCATGCCACGACGACCCGACGGCTGGACACCTTGGCTACAGCAGGACGCTCGCCCGGATTCGTGACAAATACTACTGGCCGAGACTTCCGAAAACCGTCCATCTGTACACACGGTCGTGCCATGAGTGCCAACGACGTAAGAAGCCTCCGACGAAGCCAGCAGGACTCCTGCAGCCGATATCTGCCCCGACTACTCCCTTCCAGCAGGTCGGAATGGACTTACTTGGGCCGTTCCCAACATCGACGCAAGGAAACCGGTGGATTATTGTCGCGACCGATTATCTTACACGATACGCCGAGACGAAATCCCTTCCAGCGGGCACAGCGGTTGAAGTCGCCAAGTTTTTTGTCGAGTCCATTCTCCTTCGACACGGCGCACCTGAAGTGCTGATCACTGATCGAGGATCATCTTTCATGGCCCAGCTGATGCAAGAAATCCTTCGTCTCAGCCACACCAGTCATCGTCGCACCACGGCGTACCACCCGCAGACCAACGGGCTGACGGAGAAACTCAACAAGACCATCGCCGACATGATCTCCATGTACGTCGACGTGGAGCACAAGACATGGGACGAGGTGTTGCCGTACGTTACGTTTGCGTACAACACAGCGGTTCAAGAAACCACTGGAAGGACGCCGTTCCAACTGGTGCACGGCCGGACGGTTACCACGATGCTCGACACCATGCTGCCTCACATGCCTACCGACGACGGCAACGACGACGCTCAACTGATCTCTCAACGCGCGGAGGAAGCTCGTCAACTGGCAAGAATCAAGATTCAAGACCAACAGCGAGTCGACGCACGCCGGTATAACCTTCGTCGCCGCGACGTCCACTTTCAACCCGGAGACCGGGTATGGGTGTGGACACCGATTCGGCGCCGCGGTCTGAGCGAGAAGCTTCTCAAGCGCTATTTCGGACCCTACAAAATCATCCGACGCCTCGGCGATCTGAACTACGAAGTTCTACCCGACGGAACGCGCCAATCTGCAAGACGCCAGCCACGACCCGAGGTGGTGCACGTCGTCCGGCTCAAGCCGTATTACGAACGATAGAACTTTGGACTCTCGTCAAAGAGTGAACTGTGAACTGTGAACTGTGGCTCGCGACTCGCTATCTCTTGTTGTGCATTTGTGCTTTACCTTTGTTCTGCATCGGGACGATGCACTTTTTAAAGGGGGAATAATGCCGCGAGCGCAGCTGACTAAGCAGGCAGCGCGCTCGTGGCCTAACGGTTATCGCGCGTGCCTTCCACGCAGAAAGCTCAGGGTTCGATCCCTGGGAGCGCCGCGTCTTTTATTTATTCTTCCAATTTATATTTCTGGTAATTTCGAGAACCGTGTTGCTTGTTCTAGGTTAGAATGTTCTGCACGCCGAATGTTCCAGGCCGAATGTTCCAGAAGCCCACGCGTGCACAAAAGGGGCTCCGCGTAACCAGCCGGACTCAGTTTCGCCCCAGCGTTCGGTTCTGCTCTTTCGCCGATTTCGACGCCCGCGACGCTCTGCTGTTATCTACTGTTTCCTTTTTATTTTTGGGCACAAGTTCGCCCCCATTAAATGTATCAGTTTTCCAGTTATTCTTTTGTTTCCTCGCCTGTCCATTCGTGACAATATTTCACCTACATCCTACAACGCTCGAACTCATTTTGTACTTATTCAACCGCGTTTGATCGGAGAGTCATTTTCCGTCGTCTGGGAGGGTAGCAATTGTCGTCCTTTTGCTCAGGCCAGGCAAAAATGCTTCATGTGCGTCTAGTTACAGACCGATAGCACTAACGAGCTGTTTCTCAAAAGCTTTGGAAAGGATGATGAACACAAGGCGTACGTATCAACTAGAAAGAAGAAAAGAAAACTTGTGCGGTTCCGCTCAGCCCGATCTACGCTCGATCACCTGGTTCGATTCGAGCATGGAGGTAGTAAGAAGAGGAGGCGACATAGCAACTCAAGCCAGCCAAACAAGAAAGTGAAGCCGAAAGTAGAGGTCGCGGTCAGAGGAAACGCCCCCGCCGGTGTTCTCTCCGTCCAATAGCGTCTTTTGGTTTTGATCGTTTTTAGTCATCGTTGGGCGTCTGTCCCTCTAAAGCCGAAGTCTACCCCGGCTTCGTATCTGGCGGTGTCATGTAGCGTTCAGAAGCTTCATACCTTCATAAATTCGAAACTACTGAGCAGCAAGTATTTGTAAACAAGCAACACTGTTTTTCAGTATTTCGTATTTAGAGAGGGCGCATGATACGGCCTGGCGTTTTGGAATTTTGCAGGATTCATTAAGAATTGGTGGTCGAGGTCGAATGCTACGTGATATCCACAGTCACTTGCAACGTAAAACTGTATGACATAAGATTGGGAACATCTCTTTCCAGGCAGTTAGCGCAAGGAAATGGAGTTCCACAGGGAGGTGTTCTTAGCGTAACTCTTTTAATAGTAAAAATGAATTCAAATTGCCCGTGCAATATTTCGTATACGCGGGTGATATTTGAATTTCTCTTTTGTCCTGCAATCCGTTAATATGCGAAAGTCAGGTGCAACTTGCAATCAACAATTAACAAAAATATGGCTGATACAAATGGTATTAAATGTTTACTAAACAAAAAACGGCCTTTGTGTATTTCCCTCACCTGCGCGGAGTTCTGCAAGAGCATTCTTTAAATATGTACGAAATACCAATAGACACAAAAAGTGAACACACGTTTCCGGGACTCATATTTGATTCAAAATTGATTTTTATTTCATATATTGGGAACTTAAAACCTAAATGTCTCAAATCACTGAGTATACTTAAGGTTCTACCACATGTATCGCGGAACTCGGATAGACTCTGTGTTACGTCTATATCGTGAAGCTGTTCGCTCCAGGGTTCATTAGGGTAGAAATGTTTATGGTAGCTCCATCCGAGCATTAGTCCCAAAGTTGTTGTACCGCATGCACCATCATGGACTGCGATTATCTACCGATACGTTTCGTACCTCAACGGTATTTCGTCCGTACCAACGTTACTAGAACTCTCAGTTGGGAAACTTACCGTTGAAACCTGGGCCGCTGGCGTCCACCGAGACCGAGCTAAATGCGAAAACAGCGCCACTCTGTATCATTTGTCTTAACCGTAGTCGCCTTGAGCTTTTAGAAAGCATGTTTTTGAGTAAAAACCAACGAAAAAACTCTTTTTGTAGTAACGTTTATTGGAGATTAGTACAAAACGGGGGGCGCGTGTTGTTTTCTAAAATCTTTAGTTTGCAAGTTTTGCAGTACAATTAATATTGTTTTTATGCAACCGTGCCTCAGCGGTGATTTCAGGTAGCGCGTCCCGAGCTAGGCGCATATTAACCTAGCAGTAATCCGCGGCGCGTCCGCCTGGGAGTCGGGGGCGGTACCTCGAAGCCCTTTCCACAGTATCTGTTCTGGCCCCAAAATGGCCGATTACAATGAAAATGGAAGTCACGTGCAGTTCCTCGACTGGCCGCTGCGGGAGAAATGGCGGCGTTGTGATCGCCATTAGCTCGGTTCTCGTGGACGGATCGGTGCCACTTTTTCAGAGCAGTCTCTATGGCAGTTTCCCAACTGAGTGGTTCTACTAACGTTGGTCCGTACACAGAGGTCAATAAACCTTGACTTGAAACTAGGAGGTTTGCTCTGGGGTTTGTAGTTTGATTGCGTTTGCTCTGTCCCTTAGCACCTTACTTGTAATGACGTTGAAAACACCAGCTTCCTTAGAACGTTTGAAGTTGAACGATTCTTTTTTCTCTCTTGGCAAAAAGAAATATGAATTCAGCTGGCTCTGCAGGGTTAGATTCCAAACCTCCAGTGGTTAAACGCATAGCCGCTATAGCCCAGTGCAATTATCATCTCATTCATTGCGATCTTACACTGATTAAACGTAGAAAAGATAACCTAATGAAGTCATTAAGCAGTAATTATTTCAGCTCCAAACTCAGTATGAGCAGAACCAGTGCACTCTTCTATGCTTCAAGTGCCAAGAAAAAGAGTCAGAAAGCAATGAGCCGCCGCCGTCTTCGCAAGTACAATGTTTTGCCGCTAGGCGCGCTACTGAACAGGGTCGTTTGGATGGATAGATAGATAAATGCCATGCATCCATCCATTCGTTCTGGTTGTTTCGAATAGGCGTCGGTACACTAGCGCCGTACATTCCGCGCCTTCTGAAAAGCATGTGGCCATGACGAAATTCTGGCGCTGTGATTGGTCTATTCGACATTTAAGTGTTCCGTAATTTCGAAAAGAAGCAGGCGTCATTACGTCCTGCTGCTCGCTGCATACCTGTAGGACGACGTCGCATTCGATGTCCAGTTTTCTCGTCGGATCGCAGCAAGCCACCTTTCTATCAAATCAATGTCAGGGTTCATTACGGTAGAAGCCTAGAAGTACTTGAGCGCGAAACCAACGCATGGCTTGCAAATTTATCATCGTGGCTTAGAGTAAACCAAATTCAGTTAAACACGAAAAAAACAAAGTATATTATATTTCGACCACGAAATAAATGTATTCAGCAGGAAATTCAAATTCAATTTCAAAGCGAAATCGTCGAACGTGCTGTATGACATACGTTATTAGGTGTTCTGCTTCATGAAACTCTAAACTGGTCTTTCCATGTGGAGAAAGTAAGACCGGAAATCTCACGATATAGCGGGATTATCTATAGACTTAAAAATGTGCTGCCTCACTGAGTAAAAATACAACTATATTATAACTTAGTTCATTCACGTCTTCACTACTGTCTCATTGCATAGGGTACCGCAATTAAAACAAATATAGAAACCCTGCACATATTTCAGGAAAAGGCGCTGCGCTTGGTCGAAAATGCCCCGTACCGGAGTCACTCTGCTCCGCACTTTAGAAAAGCACCAAATATTAACTATTCAAAATGTTATAAATAAGAAGTTATCCTTATTAATCTATAGTCAGATCAAATTAGAACCAACTGTCTTTTTCAGTACGTATCATTGAAAAGATCACCAATACAATTTTCGGCACAAGAGCTACAGAAAGCAAAATATACGCATGAACTATGGCATACAAAAATTAGATTATCAAATACCTGCACTTCTGAATGACCACCCTGATTTCATGACCATTATTCTGGGAGGTATGTCTATACAAGCTATAAAGAAAAAAATAAATTATTGCCCCTCCAGAATTAGCACGTTTCTTTTTTCTAGGGCACGTATGTTCCTTTTGGGCAGCATTTCTCTGCGGGCTTAAAGGAATGTCTTTGTAGAAATGGCTGGCTGGCTGCACTATGTTGTGTGTGGCCACTTTGTTTGCCGTGTTTGTGCAGCCATAAAAATTAATGTGCCTCGTTGTTTTTGTCCAACTTGGCGGGCAATCTAGTTTTAGTTCCTTGGTTTTGTCTTTGTATACAGTGTTTTGTACTGCTTATGGGATTTTATGTTTGATCTTTCATGATCAAGTAGTTTTCGTCCTCTGAGACTTTCATTTTGTCTGGCCGTGGAGAGGAGGGGGGGGGGCGCTGTCGCCTTGTCAGGCATGCCGGTGCCTTTTGTGGCGGCCCCCAGACAACTGTATTCCTCGACGGTTGTCTGAATAAACTTTGATTGATTGATTGAGCGAAGTTCATTAGAAGACATCTTTACGGGCTTTCTTTTTTGTTTTCTTTTATCCGAGTGGCATCGAGGCACACAACAATAGGCTATTTTCATAAATCTTTGCTGCAAAGCGCAGGCAGACGATGTTCAACCTTGAGCGCCAAACGCAAAACGGACCGAGGCGGCCGAAGTAGATGACATAGACACAGCTCGTGATTAGAGAAACTATTTTTAGCAGAAGGAGCAATAAAACCATAAAGAGCGTTTGCAAGTGCGCATGCATTACATTGTCACGTGGAAAGAAGGAAAGCGGGCGGAAAGGTGGAGACGCTTGCAGACGACCAAAGCTTTTTCACCTCCTCGCAGCTCATCTGCGATCTCGACTACGTGACCCAAATCGAGCAGTTGTAAACGCTCTAAAATCTAGGCACACTACGCGTCATGATGATGATGTACCCTGATAACCTGGCGGCCTCACGCTGTCGCCACGAGCCGTGTAGTAGTAGTAGTAGTATGCGTTTTGGGGAGGGGGGGTTGGGAAACCGACTGTTGTTGGGGCGTACTTAGACGCCCATGTCACAGTCGGAGGGGAAGGGTTCTTGGGAAATAAAGAGGGGAAAAGGGGGAGTAGAAGAGGGGGAAGGGTGGGGTTTTTTCTCGTCTTTCTCTAACCGTCGAAGTCTAATTTGCAGGCCGGGGACTGTGATGGTCATAGCCATCGGCAAGGCTGGTTTGAATAGGTTCCAGTCGCCTAGATGGTGATTGGGGAAGTCCGATGTAGGCGAAAGAGGGTAGTTTCCTGATTTAGTTCGACCACAGGGAGTAGTATTGATGAGTCAGTCTGTCGGAAAGGCTGTTGTCACCATTTCTCTCTTTGTTGCCTTTTTCTTCAGAGGAGGGAGATTAATCCTGTCTCGTCCAGGTAGTTCTCCAGTGCCTTCAGCGCCTTCTTTTTGGTGCAGTTTGTGCCTCGTGGTCTGATGATCTCCTCCATAGAGCTGTAGGGTAGGTTGAGTTTTCTGTACTCTTCCTGGAGTGCCCTTCTCTCTGTGTCGTAGAGGGTGCATTGTAGGAGGAGATGGACGTCATCTGCGCGAGTCCCACAGGTGTTGCAGTCTGGACTCCTAGAGGCTCTCATCCTGTTTATCCATGCGGGGGTGAGGGCGCTGCCCGTCCGAAGTCGGTGGAAGACAGCCGCCGTTGCCCTGTTCATGCGTGCTGGGAGCCGGGCCGGGTGGTCGCCTTGTGCCATCCTTGCGTCTGGGTGCTGACTTGCGATCTCCCTCGCCACAAGGAGCTTGGCGTCCGCGGACGGGGCACCTTGGATGTGGGCGTAGAGGGCTCATCGTGGGCGAAGTTGGCCATCTGGTCGGCGATCTCGTTTCCCTTGATGCCACAGTGGCTTGGCAGCCACTGAAACCTGAACTGGTGTCCGAGTTGCTCCAATGCCATCGCTTCTGCTGCGATTCTTCGCGCCAGTGGTGGTGCCCTCTCCAAGTTATCCAGCATGGAGAGCGCGGCTTGTGAGTCGCACAAGATTACCCACTTGCCGCCCCTGGTGCTGCCTTTCTGAACGGCCTCGAGGGCGAGCAGGATCGCTGCTAGTTCTGTGGTGGTGCTGGTTGCATGGTGTGTAAGGCGCGCGCTTAGTCCAACGCCAGCCGCCTCGAAGGCCGCCGCGGCCGTTGATGACCCGTCTGTGGGACGTACTGAGCCGTCCGTGAACACTTGAGCCCAGCCGTGGTACTGGTCCTCGATGTGGGACAGCGCAAGGGTTCGGAGGGTCACTGTTGTTGCCGTCCTCCTTGATCTCAACCCGGGGATGTGTAGATCGACGTCCATGGGCTGTGGACGTTCTTGCAGTGGTGGGAGGTCGGCCAGGGCCGCAGCGGTTCCCGCGATGTCGCCAAGTTGACAGAGCGCGCGTCCAAGTCCTGACTCTGTTCTCTGCGCAATCTTCATGATTAGGCTGCCTGTCGACCGTCCATTCTCCATTCGGATAAGGTGCCCAAGAGCCCGCTTCTGTAGTGTGGCACAAATCGTGGCTACGCCGGCCTCGACGAGTGTCTTGTGTGATGAGGCGCTTCGGGGCGTGCCAAGGCAAATTCTCAGTGCCACCCTCTGCGCCCTCTCTAGGTTTTCTTGTTGTGTGCTGTTTAGCGTCACCAATGGCAGCGCGTAGGTCGGGCAGGACACGACCAGGCCCTTGTACATTGCCAGCATCATGGCCTGCGAGGTGCCCCACGTTCTGCCTCCAAGTGCCCGCAGGGTGTTTGTTCTTGTGCGCATCTTCTGGAGCACTGCATCTACAGCCGGCCTCCAGGACACGCGCGCGTCGAGCAGCAAACCCAGATAAGTTGCTGTCTTTTCTGATTTTATCGGTGCTCCCTCGATGTGTAGTACTGGACGAAATGTTCGCAGTATTGGAGCCTGGAACAGAGCCGTGGTCTTCTCAGCCGAGATGCCGAGGCCCAGTTCGTGTAGTCTGTGCACCGTGTTGGTCAGTGCCCGTTGCAACTCTTTCACCATTTCCTGTCTGCGATTTGGTGGGCTGGTGGCCCAAAGTGCCACGTCGTCTGCGTATACCGCCATGTTCACGAGGAACTGTGGTCGAGCTCCAACTCCGGCAGCCGAAGGGAGAGACGCGATCGCGATGGAGAAAAGCAGCGGGCTCAGCACGCTTCCCTGAGGCACACCGGCTGTTATCCCGCGTGGTGTGCTGTAAGTGTTGCCGACACGTACACGCAGTGTTCTCTCGGTCAGAAATGCACGTATGTATGACAGGGGGCGCCCGGTGATTCCGAGGTTCCGGAGAGCCGTGAAGATGGTGTCATGGGGGAGCGCATCGAAGGCTTTCCTCACGTCTAGGAAGACTGTGGCCGTCGACCAGCCCCTTTCTTTAGCTTCCTCCATGGTGGTGGTGAGGTCTGCAATGGAGTCCGCAGTGCTCCTGTGTCTCCTAAAGCCGGAGAAGCAGTCTGGAAGCGCGTCTACTGCCTCCAGGTGGTAGTTTAGACGTCGCAGCACCATTCGCTCCAGTAGCTTGCCCAAGCAGGAGGTTAGTGAGATGGGCCGGTAGGAGCTCAAATCATCGGCCGGCCTTCCAGACTTGAGCAGGGGCACGGTAGTGGCCTCTCTCCAGGCCCTTGGGATCTCAGCACTGCTCCAAACCTTGTTCATGTAGTCAAGGAGGCTGTCGTGGCACGACTCGTCCAGGTTCCTGATGGCCTGGTTCGTTACTCCGTCGGGGCCTGGGGACGAGCGCTTGCGCGGGCATGCGTCGATGGCGTGTCTTAGTTCGTGTAGCGTGAAGGGGGCATCCATAGCCTTCATGCTGGGCGCCGAAGGGTCTCTGCGGGTTGACCAGTCTGGGGGGGCTGGGCCCACCAGCGGGCGGGTTGGAACCTTTGTGAAGAGGTCTGCGAGTAGTTCTGTCACCTGCTGCACTGTCGCTCCTCTCGCTAGGGCCAGACCAAGTATTGGCTGTCTTGGGAGCGGACGTCCGGCAAGCGTTTTCACCATCCGCCAGGCTCTTTTTCCTCCGGCTGGCATGTGAAGTCTGGAGCAGCGGAGGTCCCACTGCCTTTTTGCCAGCTTTTTCCCGTGGCGGCGGAACTTTGCGTCTAGTCGCTTGTACTCCTGTATGTCCTCCGGCTTGTTGGTCCTCCAGGATCTGCGTTGTGCACGTCGTCGTTGAGCTCTCAGGCGGAGCCAGTGCATGTCCGGGTTTGGCCTTGTGATGGGTATCTGTACCATTCTTGTGGCTTTTTTAAGTGCTTCGGCGATGTTCTCGGGGGCAAGGGGTGCGCCAGAGTCTACCAGTTTGTCCAGCTGTCCTCTGTACTCCTTCCAGTCCACGAGGTGGCAGGTCTTGAGTGGGGCTTTGGGTGGCTTCCCGATGATGATGGGAAGGTGGTCACTGCCCCAGCTGTCCTTCTCTGGTCTGGCTGTCAGGCGTAGTCCTCTGGTAATAAATGTGAGGTCAAGGACGCTGCCTTCCACTCCTGGGCGGACGAATGTTCGTTCTCCGCTTGTTATATTACGGAGTGCCAGGCCATCCAGAGTGGACTGTAATGCACGACCCCTTGCGTCCGTTTTCTTGTCGCCCCATGTCTCGTTGTGGGAGTTAAAGTCGCCTGCGATTACTGCCTCACCCTTGATCTGCGTGCAGATGTCCACAATTGTCTTTGGGTCCCAGTGACCCTGCGGCCGCACGTACGCGGACACGAAGGTAACCGGCCTTCCCTTGAGCTCCACTGTGACACCCACGTACTCTTCAGTGTCACTGCACAAGTCATTGAGGTCCACTTCAGTCTGTCCAAGACTCTGCTCGTACCAGCAACATGGCTCCTGGGAATTTTCCTGCTCGCGTTGCTTTGCTCATATAAGTCACGTACCCTGAGATGCGAATGTCTTTTGTGTTCGGTTCCTGGAGGGCCAGGGCATCATATACATTGTCTTGCAGATGGTCGCGAAGCCCTGGCAGCCGCGATTGTATTCCGTTAGCGTTCCATTGTAGCAGAGAGCACGTGATGGGGTGTTTGGATGTTGGATTAATGTTGCTTCCCATTTTCAGTTGTTGGTGGGGCTGCTGCTAGCTGGCTTACGACCACTTGCAGTTGGATGAATTGCTGGAGTATTTCTGCTCCCGGCTGGTACTGATGTAGGAGAGGAACCCCATCTTGAGAAGCTGCGTCTTCTATGGCCAGAGAAAACTGAGGTCTTTGCAGTTTAGGAAATGAAGTGCCGGAGTGGTAGTCGTCAGAAAGCGAGAATCGGTGAAGTCCCTGGGTCAGATGAGTATAAAATTCGTAAAGATGAAAACCTAATCTATATACACTGCAGTATAGTTCCGGCATTTTTCCCGGTCGTCGTTTACCAATGAAGGCACAACATTGGCTGTGTTTGGTGCGTCGAATGAGGTAAGCCTGAAAGAGCTTCAGAGAATCATTAAAATAATGGACTCTAATGAAAGAATAGCCTTGATCACCTGATGAGGTGTTGACTCCGGTGTTATTGTTGACAATAATCTACGAAGAGTAGTGAACACGAGTGGGATTATGACCTTGAAGATAGAGGTAGTTTCTCCTTCGGTTTTTCGGTTAGGTGCCAACGTATGCAAATCGGAAGGCTTGTTTGAAATTATGTCTTTGATGTTTTGTTTATCCCAGAAGGATGCTTTTTCAGTTCCTCCGGTGGCGACTCTTGAGGTGGTTGCTACAGCATCGGGGTTTTCGTTTCTGCTCTCTTGTTTTCCAAGGGGAGGGAACTCTTGAACAGTCCGTTGTGGAACACTTTTGATGGTGGCATCAGGTTGTGGTGTGTCATTTTCGGCAGTTTTCTTGCTTATTTGGTGTTTAGTGTGTACAGCACCTCTAGCCTCACGAAAAGTGGTGTTGTGTTTCAGCTGGTATCTCGTGACCTCTGTCTCTCTTACTTTCACTGGGCATTCGGCTGCGTTGGAAGCATGCTGTCCTTGACAATTCACGCATCGCGGGTTGGCTGTGCATTCACCTTCGTGGCACTGCCCACATCGATAGCACAGCTGAGAGGCCGCTGTGCATGCAGCTGCAATGTGGCCAAACTTGTGGCATTTGTAACATTGCAGGGGTCGTGCTCGGTAGGGAAGTACCTCAGTTCTGACAAGACCCACTTTGACATGTTGGGGTGGCACCTTTCCTGTGAAGGCAACGCGTATGACGGGCGATTTCTTCCCGAGTCGCTTCACTTCTGTTATGCCAACAGAGGACTGTAGATGTGTCTTTACGTCGTCCTCTGTGCAATCAGGGTCAATATCTCGGAGGACGCCGAAAGAGTTCGAGCGGTCTCTGGGCAGGAAGGCTGTCACTGGCAGTGCACAGAGTTTCGTTAACTTGAGCAGTTCGGCTTTAAAGAGGGGTCTTTTTGTGTCAACTGCGATGATGTTGCGAGCCTTGTTAATTCGGATTTCACTCACCATGCCTGGTGCAGCGTTGTTCAGAAAGTCGGTGAGCTTGATTTTGCTGAGTGACTGAGCTTGGTGGTTTCCAGTGGGGATGAACAGAACGGTATGACCGACTTGCAGGTTGGCTTCATCCTTGAAAGGTGATGTTGAATCCAGGCACCTCTTGCGCCGTTTCTTTCCGTGAGCGACCTCGTATTCACCGTCGTTCGATTGCATGTCTTCATCATCGCAGGCGGATACGATCGTCGAGGAGGAGCAGGTGGCGGCTTCATCGGTGACGTCCATAGACGGAATTGTATAGCCGTCCTTGACGATCGTTGCTGAACTCGCCTGGTCTTTGTCTAAGTCGGGGGGATGGTTCGGTGACTCGGTGGTCATCTTCGTGGATGTCTTGGCCTCCAAGAAGGAGGCCGTTTGCGAGAAGAGGTCCGGTGCCTCTCTGCTTGTATGTGATCGCAAGAATATAATGTGGAAAAAATCAGTTTACCGGTTATTTACGAAAAGCCTCAGGAGATGGGGATAGAATTACCAGGTGTCGAGCCGTGCAAGCAACGACATACCAGGCACTAAAGTATATACGAGGCACTGGCAGTACATACGTCCTTGCACAGATTGAACTGAAAAAAACTCGGTTGTTGGCTCCTCTGTGATAGGATCATCTGTGTAGCAAGGTCAAGAGAATCCACACTACAGCCATCAAAGTAACAGCAGGGCTCTATCGTCTGTTGCTAGCAGTTGAATATGCAACTAAAGAAAGGCGTCATTACTCAATTGTTTACACAAATTCTTTGAGCTTATTAAGAGCACTTACATCAGTGAAGCGCACCCCAAACACCCCTTGTTCTAGAACTACGTAGAACAGGGTCGATTGATGCTTCATACAAGATTTTCTGCTGGGCTCCAAGCAACTTAAAGTTAACCGTGACAGTTGGGTAAACATCTTAATTACAAAGGGGCAAAGGACAAGGACAGAACAAAGATACGAACAGGACAAGCACTTACTATCAACTGATTGTTTAATAAAGGATAAGAGAAAGACGAAAACGATGAGGACTAATACTGAATTAAAATGCTAAATGCATTCAAACAAAAAATGTAATTTTTTTTAATTGAAAAAAATAAAACAATATAAAAGTCAACAAAATTAAATTAAAAAAGGAGGGCGAAAAAAAAAAGGAAGCCAGCCGGGTTAAAAAAAAAAGGTTGAGGTACCCTTTCTCTTTCTCGGACAGTGATATTGATGGTGTGCTAATGCACGCCTCTGCTTTTTCTATTATGGTTTTTACCTCAAAACTTTTTCTGTCTCTCTTGCTTCGAAAGCGCTTGAGGACTTTTGTTTAATTAAATAGAGAAATGCATTTACTGCCCTTACATGTATGGTTAGGTACTTTTTAATTTATTTAATTTCCAAATATTTTTGAAATTTTTTGGGGAGAATGCTTTAACATTTAAATTTAGTATTACTGCTCTCATTTCGTCTTTCTCATATCATGCATTAAAAAATCAGCTGATAATAAGCGCTTGTCCTGTTCGTATCTTCGTTCTGTCCTTGCATGTCCTTTGCACCTTTGTAATTAAGATGTCCCAAGCGACGTCGGCATTCCAGGAAATATAAAGGCCGATTCTGCTGCAACTTCTGCTAACGAGAAACAACTAGATATATAAAAAATACAATACAAAAACTACCACACCTCCTTGAAAAGTTGCATTCGAGCAGAGTTGCAACGTGAGTGCAATAATTAAACCCATAACAAATTGCATGTTGTAAAACCTTTTCCGTGTGAGTGTGCGAGTGCTCGACATCGGGAACACATGGTCACCTTTTGGTGCCCATATGTTCCCCATTTATGATGTAGTCCTCTGGCGGCTACGTATTGGGAATAAGGGTCTCACCTATGAGTACCTGGTACGCAGAGAGGATGCCCCAGATTGTGAGCACTGCAACACCACTCTATCTCGCCTATCCTACGTGATTTCTCCGTGTATGACCAAGAATGTTTTAAACATTTTTCACGAATACACTTCACTTACTCATTTTACTTGGTGATGAACCGGTGATTTGGAAAACTTATAATTTGGAAAACTTTTTCATAACAGCGGTCTTACACACCAACTATGACTTTAATTCACATTATGAACTCATGTCCATCCCGTATACACTTATACAATCTAATATGTACATTGTTTTATCACATCATCAGCCACTATAGCTCTTTCTCCTTCCAAACCTCTACTTCCATATTCGTTTTTGCTCCTGCTGCATCTTGGCCTTAGCAGCCCTAGCGCAATGAAACCCAGATCAGTCTATCAGTCAATTTATTCACTCTATGCTCTGTGGTCGGAGATGTTCATGGACCGCTTCGGCAAAAACGTAGATCCGGACCCGCTGATTTCCGTATCCGATCCACATCCGCAGCCCCTGGCACGCGGACCCGGGCCGCAATTTGCCAAATTTGATTACTTTTTTTATCGGCGTCGGCCAGTTGACTGCGGATATCCGCGGATAATCCGTGTGTAATCCGCTGATATGGAAAGGTCTAAAGATCTGTTAGCAGTATGACCTCGGCTTTAAGAAATGCCTCATTCATAATTAAGTCATGAGCAAAGCACGTTTTGCTTCACACTCCCTTCTTTCCGTGAACGATCTACAAAGCACACTCGAATGTGTCGTCACAGCGGCTGTTTTTCTAATCTATAGGTGAACATAAGGTCACTACAAACAGTTCGTTTCTTTCGTGCTTAATACTTTAAAACATTTTTCGATCAAACTATGCTGAAAAAGAATATCCTAGCTTACAGTGAAATAGTGAAACCCGCTCTTTAATAGTGAAACCCGTTCATTAAAAAACGAGTGATGCAATTTTTGTCCTTTAATGTTTCCTGTAAATTTAGGGGTTCTTCCTGATAGTCTGTTTTATTTAGATAGCCGTGCTGACTTTTTCCCACCCAAAGAAAACATTGTTTTAGTACACGGGCTGAAGGTTGTTTTCAAGGTGCCTTGGATAAAGCACAGGAACATCGCTCTGTTCCCACAGGTTACGCCTAAGGCCGAGGGTACTCCGGAACGTGGCTCAGAGAAACATGGAGGTCACCCTGCTGGGAGATCAAAGGCTTTCCATGCCGCTTGCGATCTCACCAACGGCTTTCCAAAAGAAGGCTCACTCAGAAGGGGAATTAGCCACAGCCAGAGGTAAGTACGCAATTCAGGGAAGTCTAAGCATCCAGCTACGACTTTAATTAAATTACAGGCTATGCTTTTAAAGAGTACTCAGAAATTTCAGCAATGACAAAGCTGATGAAGCTAATATCAACTGTTAGCTTCATCGGGAATTTCGGGAATGACAACTGTTACATGTTCGCTTCAATGTGACCACAACAAGAAAATGCACTGGCAGATTTCCGAAAAAACAAACAAATTTGAAAGTATTTAAAGGGTGCAGATGTTCTTTGAGCTCGTCGCTAAGAAAAAAAATACGGTTTAGTGTTGATATTAAACCCTAATTTAAATCAAGAAAAGGCGGAGTGGAGCAGAGAAATACGTAAAATATTAATATAACATTGAGTGACACGAAACGTCTACAAAGTTGATTCGGCCTTGTGAAAATGGTTTATGTCTCTTATATAACAAAAATTATATTAAAGAACTGTTAAGCAATCTACACAAGACCAATATTCCTTGTTTTAATCTAGAGTTTATTGAAGACGTGTGTGATGATCCAAAATTCACCCCCTTGCTCTGAATAGCTGATACTTGGAAAATCACCAGTTGTCCAGAAATTAGGTGCACCATCTTTTATTCTCCTTGGAGAAATTACAGTAGTTTTCGATTCATCATAGAAAAACTTCAAAGTTTACGGCATTTTATATTGCTTGCAAAAATCCTTAATGCTTTTGATGACGGATGAAAGAAAAAAAAAGGTTCGTGGCAGCAACAAACAAAATATTTTAACTCTGTCCAATATATTTTATTCATTTGTTAGCCAAAACAAAATATGGAAGAACTCTCAGCGTAAACATTCTGTACTGGAACGAACCCTTGCATCCAAAGGTAGCCTAGACAAGTTCCTAATTTATCATCAATAAACTGAACAATATTGTGGCTATGGTATACCTCCTGTGTTGAGAAGAGTACTGGATGTCTTTAATACGAATATTCAGATTTTAGCGCTTTAACTGAAGTGGCATATTTGTTGATTTCCCACTGCCTACAGTTGAATGTTACAGGCAGAAAATGAGTAAAGTATTGCCTTTTATTTCTCTTACACATGTGTCGCTCACTGAATTATTTACAAACAGACATTGCATTTATCATGAATGTGTTGTTTTGTATAAAATAAGCGTCGCCATATATGGCTGGCAACGGTAGATTGTTTTTTGTTTCAAGCTAGTTTCTGTGCTTTGTGTGAAAAGAAATTGTCTCAGAGTCAATCAAATTTTACGATTTTACGTGCCAAACCAACCTCGGGCACCTGGCATGCTCAGCGAAGGACCAAAACAAATTTTCGACCACCTAGGAAGCTTCTGACAAACCAAATATTGGCTGCATGACGCCTTCTCCGCCATAATCCCGTCATATTGCGGGTACCTTGGCCGTGATTCAAACATGGCACTTGGGGATCCGTAAGCCAATACTTTGTCTCTGAGTCACCGAGTGTCTCTGAATAAGGATTTACTATAAGCGACACCGAAGGAACTGCATAAAACGAACAGAGCTCTAAGGGAAGTGTACCTAACACATATTGAAAATTTCCAAATGGCACGCCTTTTAAATAGATGACTTGCACGTGACATACTCCCACCAAACTAATGGCAATTCCTATTTGTTTTTGTTGAGAAAAACAAATTCACTGGTAAGAAATTGCTCCACAAGGTACACGCGCAGCAGCGAGGCCCTTCAAAAGGATCATGACGTTGCACCAGTGCAAGTCATGTGTAGTCGCGTATGTGTTCAGCAATCTTAGCAAACACAAGCTTCGTCGCTAACCAAGCATCTTGAGGTCACAGCTCTTTCTCACACACCTTTCACTGACTTGTTTTTTCTTTTAAAAAGAGTGTCTGTTTCGACTTGACAACCAACAATATTGTTTTCGTTGAGCATTGCCTATAGTGAAGACTGTCGGGTGCCACACGCCTCCCAGATGAAGTTATACTACAAAAAATAATTTATTTATAAAGACTTGCTTCGCATATCCTATTCCCAATGCCCGGTAGAACAGTCTTAAACAACTGCGATTTGTCGAAAAGGGGGAAAATGGCAAACGACCACACAAGGTGTGCTGCTATTGACAGCGGGAGCTGCTACGTTATGGAAAGGCCCTTTCGAGCGTGGAAGTTGTGGCCCCGCGTCCTTTGCAGCTCTAATTCCGTTGCGGAACTTTACCTACTTTGTCCAGCGCGGCGCGCCTGCCATGCCCGCTCCACGGACGCAGTGCGACGCTTGCGCGGTTTGGCCATGTGTGTTAGAAAGTGAGCAAAGGGCGCCCGTGACCGCGGCTGCGGTGAACGAAACGAAGTAGGCGAGCTGTTCTTTAGAGGCGCGGAGAGCACGCAGAACGGAACGTGGGCGGCAACAGTGGGGAGGCGAGGGAGCGTGTCGCCACAGCGCGATCACGTGGGTATTGTGTGACGGCGGCTGCCGGAGGTGCGGCGGGTGGGTGGGGGAAGGAGCGCGTCGCCGGAGGGTACGTGGATGTAGTAGTAGGAAGGACGGGGAGGTGGAGAGCGCTCTCCCCGTGATCACGTGGGCCTTTGAGGGAACAGGGGTGGCCTACATGGGGGAAAGGCGGGAGCGAGAGGAAGCCTTGCCGCAGCTGGCCTGTATGTGTGAGGGAAGACAGTCAGATGGAAATCCCTGCCTCTGCTGTAGTGTGTTTTTTTTTTCGTTCGTACATGAGATTTGTTTTTGCCGGGAAGGGCCACTAACAACTACCACAGTGAAAGAGCCTGCAATATCAGAATTTCCAACTGCCGTGTTCTACCCACAGCGGCCCGGAGAGCTGGTACCCTGATGGTGCTGAGCATCTACAGCACCACCTCCTCGAAGAAGTGAGGCAGGCCGCGCCAGAGGGACTTCAGTGGTTCCAGCTGTACATTTCCCCCGACCGTGAAGTCACCAAGGCTCTCGTGATTCGGGCTCAGAAGGCTGGCTACAGGGCTCTCGTAGTCACTGTGGATACGCAATTGCCTGGGACGATCAGTAGCAAGGCCAGGATCGGTTTCAAACCACCCAGAGTGCCGAAGTGCGTTGGGTTCTCGCATCAATCTAGTACTTTGTTTTCATATTTTTGATATCTGAGCAATATTTTAGGTAGCGTTTACAAGCAAAGTTTTAAAAGCTCAATAGGTAACGTGCAGAACATTTAGGTAGCACGCATTTTAACCTAAGTACACCATTTTTGTTTCAATAAAACTGACGATATCTCCAGAAATAGCAGGGCAAAATGCATTCATCGATTGTCGAATAACATTGACACATTCGTGTATCATTATTTGGCTATTATTATTCAATACATTATTTCAATATCTTAATAAAAATCACGCCAGAAGGCTATCTAGCTCTACATTTAAACAAATATGGTGATTTCATTTCGGCTCATGTACATAACTGCACAACTAACAATAACAAAATGATAGGGTGCACACTCCCATCTTCCCTAACTTTGATGGCATTTTCGTAATTTTTAACAAAGGATTTTTGTTACAAATATTTTTTGACGACATTGCTATGTTAATTTTTTTTTGTAAATTAAAACTACATTATTTGAATAAGTTTGTGCCATTTATCAATTCATTGTTTCTTCCTTACCTTTATAAGTTTTAATCTGAACCAACGTTCGTCCTCTCAAATTTGTTTAATGACAATAGCTCAGGATTTACCTTAGAATTTTGTTGTGCATTGTGAACTTCATCAGCTACCGGAAATTACTTCATCCGAACAAACACCGGAAAAAATACATATTGAAAATCTATAGTTCCTACGTATTTAGTTATTTGTTTACAAAATCAACCTGCAGCGCCAAAGCATTATAGCCGGTGCAGCCTAGCATTACTAACAACAAAAAATTGCTCATTGAAAATGTACAGGTAACAAATAAGTAAAGGCTGTTAATTAAACACAAATGCAAGTTAAAAATCAAGGGGATGTTTTGCAATGCCCACGATTCTGGGACATGCGTCCCTTGCACACTCTCCCGGCAGTTTCTTTGCAAAAACGTTGTAAATGATTATTTCCGCACAACAACTCAAGATAGTGTTATATTACCCTGGATAATTATTGACGGCAATAATAAGATATTGAGTAGTACTAATTCGAACCCAAGGGACGTATACACTTCATCAGATGATCCTACATGATTTGAATGCAATAGACAATTTTAAAAAGTTCGCGCCATTTAGTAGCTGCGGCGTCGATTATCAGAGTACGCTATTGTTTGGTCACGTGGTCAGAGCATTTATTGAACACGAGGGCTTCGTTAGCGTTCGACGTGAGCTCGGCTCAACTCGGGTCGAGAACGAGTGCCACATCATCGTTCGGGAAAGGCTCGGGACCAATCACACGCCTCGTGGCCGAGAAATGGCGACCGCCAATGTTGCTTGATGGGGTTTCAAAAATGGTCTATAAAGGGGGGGGTATTTTGATGTCACATGACCTGACGTCAAGTGACACGAGGTCACGTGACACCGTGACGTCCCGCCACGTGATCGAGTGTGTCAGTTTAGGTCACCGCACGTAATCGTTTCACGTGACACCACAACGTGAAACTGTAACGTCGGCTTTCCAGCTAAATGGGGTGAGGAAACTTAAGGCACGTGGACCGACGTCATATGATGGCCGATTACGTGACAGCGTGATGTCACGGTGTTGTGTTTTGGTATTATGTGATATGATGAGGTCACGTGACGTCAGGTAATGTGACGTCTATTTTCTCGCAAACTTTTCTGGGTAAAATAATACACAATATGTTTACCGTTCCCCGACCGAACGACTGCTTACTGTCTTCTGAACAAATTTAAACGATCGCTCTTTTCAGCTTCGAAGGTACATCGGTGAATCCATCAGATGTGTACAACCAGCCGGTCCTTGATCCTTCACTGACCTGGGACGCCATCTCGTGGCTGAAGAGCATTACGGAACTACCGATTATCACCAAGGGAATTACCACAGGTAGAAATGTTTTCGAGAGTAAGGAATCGGTCCGAAAAAACGTAAACAAGTGTGAAACGTTTTGTTCGTAGAACACGGTCTAATATTGTTTACACAATGAGGAAGTTCGTCTCAGTCCGCTACCCGTCCTCACTGGACGATGCCTATTCGCGACTCCAACGCCACATAGATGGCTGGGTGGAGAAGTCGTGGACGGTTTCTCCATGCGCTCGTTCGCTGACGTGCTTGTGGCAGTGGCTGCAGTCTAGATTTAAAGGCTGGCTCACACAGACCAATTTTCTTACGTTACGTTAGGTTACGAAAAGTCACCGGGAAATCTCTGCTTCGTATTAAGTGCGGCTACCAATTCAAGGAGATAGCGTGGCACGCGACATTCTAAACACGAATATTTCGATGACGACGAGCTAGGACGGTGAGTTACCGTGGCAACCAAGAACAAAAGGCTTGTCGTAACGTAACGTAAGGAGTTGAGCTCGGTTCAACTTTTCACACAGCACCATTTTGTTACGTTACGTCTAAATCACATGAGCAGCGCTACACCAGCGCTTCGCTGCATTTGAGAACCGGCCTTAAGGTGCAACCGCACCCTTGGTTAGTGTGATTCTGAACCAACAGATGGCGTTGGGATCGCCTTTCTGGCCTGTACATCACTCCCAGAAATCGTGTGTTGTGGCCCTTCGATACAGTGGGTATAGAGTGCCTTTATACACATGCGCGCTTTTGCTTGAGTGGTTACATCACAGCCATTTTTCCGGCCAATTGTTTTTTATGCATTTTGAAGCGCGCGCAATTTTCTGTCACTCAGCTCGAGTGCTTAGCTTTAGCGAATGCATAGCCGCCATTTTACCACCCAAGTCACGCACCGAGTGCGCGAGAGCGTCACGCGCTGGCACATTCAGGGCAACAATGGTTGTCTTCACCCTCAGACAGAGAGACATGCAGGCACCCTAGTGGGGTAATTTTCTATATCCTGAATTTGACATCCCTGGTCCTTCGCTTATTTTCTCTGCGCGAGCTTTCTTTCGAACGTGCACGGCTGCGCCAGTTCTCGTGCAAGGGGTGGCCTACGCTTCGAGCTCACGTCTCCAGCAAATGTGCTTAAGGGGATTCAACCGCTCGTCACTCAATGGGCAAATTTCGCTACACAAACCTGAGCTTCACGAACGCACGATAGTATTCATTCTTTTGGAGGTTACTTATGATAACGTAATGAAGGTTGTACGGCCCTTGAATTTTTCCTTTAGAGCGCTGTAGATTTTTAATAAAATCCAGAAATATGACTGTTTTGACTGTTTTTAGCGCGTTTTGAGGCATTTTTGAAAATACGATTATTTAGAAGACAAACGTGACAAAACGCTTGGCCGTACGTACTAGGGGTGCCTCTAATCTTAATTTTAAGACCATGAAAAGAAAGCAAAATATTGTTGTATTTGCGTATTTGTGTAAATAAAATCACCTTGTTAATTTTATTTCCAACTTGTTAAACGAGATGGCGACACTAGTACTGAATGCCTCAACCGGAGATTTTCTTGTTGTTGCTGTTGCTGTTTTTCGCTCGAGCTCGAATTCGACCGTGATATCTCGTTGCTCGTGGATCGGTAGCACGTGTAGCGAAAGCTCTCGCTGTAAAGCTCGCTGATCGTGGATTCAATCTACCGCCTCTGTCCGTTTCAATCTGGATGAGCATCGTACCGGCGTGCTGTCATGTATCACTATTGCGTGGTGCAGGTTAAAGACGTCAGACAAGCAGCGGTATACTGCACTGTCTTTCATCGCCAACGAAGAACCCAGATGCCCTCACAGCTGACTGACTTCCCCCTGTATAGTCATAGGCACAACAGAATTACAATTGATGGCTCCGTTGGTCGGCAGTTTTTGAACGTTGCAAAAAAGAATAACAAACGTGCCCATTAGTGACCGACCCGAGGTTCCGCATTTTTGTCGCGAAGCTGCCACACACCTGCGATCAACTTAGACCCCTCCTTCGTGATGCCTCATTGTACATTATCAGTGCCTCACATTATATCGCACTGCATTATTATTATCACCCCTTATACAGGCCTCTCAGACATTGGCTGCATGCCTCTGTGGCGCCTGTATACTTACGAGCACAAATAAATACCCACCCACTTACAAATTAATATTTTGGTTTTATGTGTTCCATCAGTGAGAGCGGTCGTGTTCCCTGATGACACGGGGAAAATATTGATGCCGGCGAGTGCTGGCGAACCAGATTCTGAAGAACAGTAAAAATTAATGCCATACATATTAAATTGTTTAAATGCCCATACACACAGTTGCGTCCTCCTCTGTACTTTTCGCGCTCTATTCTAAATGCGGGCGTCCCATTTTCAGAGTTTAATCTTCCCGCGATGCGTAAATGATCTACACGGGCCAAAAAACAAGATTTTCTCAAAAACATTGCTAAGTGCACGCACTGCACGCGCTCATCTCTTCTATATAAGTAATTAGAGGTAAATATTCAAGACAAGATAGCAACAAAATAGACCTTTCCTTTCAAGCAGTTATATGACTGCAGACGCCACGTGTTGCACGTGTAACTAGTCATCAGAAGACTCCTAGTGAAAGGCCTGATAAGGCTCTGTAGGCGAGACTTTTGTTGATTCTATTTTTTGTGTGTGCTATGTTAGTGCGCGTGGTCAACCGCTTGCATACGCTACAAGCGTGGCTCATAAGCACCCTATGCAGGGTTGAACAGAGATACCCTAATATGTAGGGAGCCTCAATGTCCTTCTGCTTAGGGTGATGCCACCCTTTGTAGTGCCCGATGCCGACAGCACGCGCTCACGGGTAAAATACAAATAAATCGATGAAAACAAAATGTCGCCATAGCAGAGTCAGCGCCACCAACGCGTGCCGGGACACGCTCTTTCACTCGCTTCTGAATAAAAAGAGAAAAATAAAAGTGTGGGACGAAATGGTAAGATGACTCCACTCTAAGCAAAGCGCACATAAAGGCACCCTACTAATATGTATTTGGAAATAAAATAATAATAATAACCAAGGTGAATGAGTTGCAAAGAAGGCTAAAATACTCATTCCGAACAACATTTATTTTATGAAACATTATTTCAGATATTTTCATTCTCTGTAGACCTTATTTGGTTGCTAGTGGATATGAAAAGCAAAAGAAGAAGCATGATTTTTATTATTTTTGAACAATTACAATATATTTTCTTAACCAACAAACAGGTGCTTACTCTGAGATGCAAATGAATTTTGACGTTAGCGTTTTGGCGCCCGAAACAATTTTTTTGTAAATTTAACACTTCCCGTTTTGCGGACTACTAAGAAAATCAAACGGGCCATCAAAAGGTAGCATATACATTTCTACCAAAGGTGGGTACGTTCCTTCTTTTTTTCTCTTCACCTTTCTAATTTTTAGGCCAAATCAAATGAACCTCTAAATAACTTTTGTCTCTTCATAATAACCTCGGAAGTTCACTATGCTCTTGTACGTTATGAACATTTCTTTCAACAATGATGATCTTACTATGTCACGGTGGAATGAAGCGGTGCTGCCTTATCTGTCTAGAAACAAATTAGGGTGTGTGTATGTTTATACAGCCTAGAACATAGTCAGCCTCAACGGGCGACTTGTCTCCCAGCTGTGGATGAGAAATTAGGCCAGTGCAGTACAACCGGTAGCCTGGGGTCTTTAACGTGCATCACGCAGTAGTGATACACGACCGTACGCCGGTACGATGCTCATCCAGATCGAAACGGGCAGGGGTGGGGATGGAAACTAGGGGGATTGAACCCAGGATCCCTGGGTCATACACCGCGAGCTTTCGCTCCACGTGCTCCGAGCTGGTGTGCTCTAACCCACTTGGCCACCAATCCTTTTTTTTTATTGCACTTGGCCACCGATCCCTCTTTATCTGTCTGGACTAAAGCCCTTCGATGTGTTTGCGTTTGTCTTGCAAGTGGCGTCAAATGCGCCAGTGCACGAGGCCCGTGTCTCGAGCGGCCCTTGGAAGCAGCTGTCGGCGCAGTACTGAAATGTGCGGCCCTTGGAAGCGAATGGCAGCGGAGCACCCGCTCCTCGCACGTGTCTTGCGCGTTTAGACAACAATGGTTGGCGGTACTTGTAAGCGTGAATTTTATCAAAGGAATTTTGTCTGCACAGTCTGCACTTGCCGGCAGCGCCTTCAACTTACGGAATTTACGACGATAGCTTAGTGCAACATGGCCTTGTGTATTTGAGTGGTTCTTTTTCGCTGACAGGCAGACAGACAGAAAGTGTCCTTTTTTGCCATACCCGTTGCCAATGTTGTCAGCTGCTGTGCACTGGGCGCGCGATTGTGGACGAGTAGTAGAGCCGCGCCACTTGCTTGGAAAGAGAACTCCTTGGTACAGTTCACGGGTAAGAAACGGTTGCTTCTTGTTGCTTTTGACTCGCCGCGCAGAAGAGTGGACCTCGCCGACAAGGTCCACACCTCTGGGCGTGCAGAAGTGTGGACCTCGCCGCGCAGAAGTGTGGACCTCGCCACTAAATGAGCTATGCTTAGGGTCGGCACGTCCCCCCCCCCCCCCTCAGGAAATTCCTGCATCCACCCCTGGGACCGAGCCCAACACACTCCAGGATTTTTTACACGAAGTACTCAAATGTTCCCCAATATTGCTGTGGGCGCCGCCATCTTGGTGCTTGTACAGAGGAGACGCAACTGCTGATCATCATGATTCAAAGGTGCGACTTGCTCGGCATTTGATTCGGTGTTAGGAAGCTTATGTAATAATGCTTTGCTCTGTCGCGAAGCGTTTTAACATTTGTGGAGGACGTAAAAACGTTTCATATGATTTCAGACAAATTTTCAGATAACTGGCAGCCATGATTTTAAACCACAATACGGACAAGTGTCCTTACTCTGAAGCGTAGCTTATTTAGTGGCACTAGGGAAGATCATGGCGGAACAGCGCAGCACTGAGCTAGATTTCAGACGCAATGTTATTCTATAGTGCCACTAAATTAGCTACGTTTATTTAGTGTAAGCGTATACCTTCCACATATTTAGAGTAACGACACTTGTTCATATTGTGGCTTAAAATCATGGTTGCCAGTTATCTGAAGATTTATCTGAAATCACAGGAAACGCTTTTCCACCCTCCACAAATGTTTAAATAGTTCGCGACAGAGCAAAGGAATATTATATGAGCTTCCTAACACCGAATCCAATGCTGAGGAAGTCGCACTTTTGAATCATGACGATCGGCAGTTGCGTCTACTCTGCACAAGCACCAAAATGTCGGCGCCCACAACAATGTTGGCGAACAGAGTGCCGATACCTAAGCGCAGCTCATTTAGGGGCTCTCGTTCTTCCCAGAAGTGGCGCGCGGCACGTGTCTCGAGCATTTCCACAAAAATGATTGGCGCCACTTTTCCCAGGATAGATGGGCTTTACTCGACGCATCCTGGGAGCGGGTTTGCAAACCAGTATTCAGACGAAGAGCAGGCCAATATAGGAAGTGCAAAACTGACACTTTTTTCTTTTTTGTTTTCAAGCTTTGAATTAAGCTCTAAAAATCAACCTTCCTTTTTTTTTTTTAAACAACATTTGCTTGTCAATTGTGGTGGTTTAAACGGCCGCAACGCCGCACCCTGTGCTTTCGATAATTTCGAACGTGGATGGTACTTGGAATTCATTCGGAAATCAGAGCTTATTCTACGTTTTGTAAGCCACTGTAATCCACGTATGTACTGGCTCGTATTTCGCGCCGCCTGTTGGCCGCTTCCGGCAGCGGCGGACGCAGAGCGAAGAAGATCTAGCTCGAGATCGGCGGCGAACAGCCCGTGGCCCGAGCCCACCTCGAGCGCCCGACCTGCATGCGCAGCTGCGAACATGCAACTCGATTGTTCCGGAAAAATTCTGCGCCATCTATGAGGAAAAGGGTACAAATAAATAGCGGTTGAATCCCCTTAAAACAAAACGCGAAAATCGTCCTGAGCCACATGGCCAGACACATGCACAAAAAAACAACCGACACGTTGAAAAATATAAAAATTACACCATCTTCCCGAGGGGAACCATGGGGTGATGCGGAGCATCGCGGATCGTTATTAACGGTGTTATTAACGGTGTTAGTAACGTTGTTAACTTGCGTGTTATTACGTTGTTAACTTGCGAATGGAAGCCGCTTCTCCTTGCCGTAGTTCAGGGTCTGCCGCTTGCTTCAAGCGTTTGCGCTCAGCGTCGCGTGCCCTTCGCTGCGCAGCTTTGTCTTCAGTGGACGTAGCGTTGCTGTTAGTTTGTGGGGTGGTGCTGACGCTTGCTTGCGCCAACCCACTAACTGACGGGACTGTTGCTTCCATCACACTTCATCGGAAGAACGGAGTGAAGTGGAGTCAACAGCACTGAACTGAACGCGCGCAGCGCGCTACCGCTGCTTATACTCACACTTGAAGGAGAGGAGACTAGAGGAGGAGAGTTGCGCATGCGCGCGTGGTGTGAGTTGAAGTGAACGCACGCGAAGTGCACGCAGCTGGAAGAGAGAGAGAGAGCGGAGAGAGTAACGCGCAGCTGTTGGAGAGAGGAAGGAGGTGAGTTGCGCATGCGTAGTGTGAGTGCGGACTACGACGCCGACTCCGCGGGACATAGACCCGAGCAAGAGATGCTCCGCATCTAAAATTGCCTGTGCGCCTTTAGCACCCTACGGGAATTTCAGAGGCCAATTACACATACTTCAATGTGATCATATTTATATGACAGGCCGGCCCTTTTGTCGTGCATGTGTTTGGCTCTTTGTGGATTTCCAGGAAAACGTCATGACGTGATAGCCTTTGGTTTCCAAAATTCTAGCTTGAGGGTTTCAATACCTCAAAAATAAAAACAAATGAAGTATTTCTTTGGGCGGTCAGGTGTTCGATTTAGGTAGCTGGGTGTTTATTTTGACCAGAACCACAAGACTGGAAAACACAAAAAAAATCACACTCAGGTTGTAGGGTTGTTGTCCGATTCCCCGGGCCCCTGTCTCCGGATGAACGTGACACAGCAAACGCATAGCTCTCGGCAGAACGGGTTTATTCCACCCACATTCTTCTGGGGGGTTTTGGGGATCGGGAGAGGAAGTCGAGGAAGCCTGGAGGGGGTGCGCCGCCACTGTATGCCGCATGCCGAGCGTCACTGCGGTGCTAGTGCACACCGCATCCTGGGGACGCTGCCGTCGAGGGTCGAATCCGGGGTCTAAGTCCGGACCATGTCACCGGGCCGTCACCCGAGCCGACGTGGCGGCCGCCACCATCGCGAACGTCCGTCGTGGCCCGTTCCGCGCGAAAGAGTCCCCCCGCCGTCGCCCGTCGTCCCAGCTGGCCACGGACCAGACCGGCGGGAGCCTCTTGTCTCCCATCGTGGGCGGTCTCGCTGGAGCTCCCCGTCCGGCTCTGCCACAGTAGGCGCAGAGCCTCGGGCACCGGCGCTGTCCGGGAGGGGGGTCCTAGGATACCCACCGCCGACACCGCCAATGTCTTCAAGATGGGTCCCAAGGGAGGAGGCACTTCGGCACCAAACTTAAAGGCGCCATCTTTGCCACGGAGGCGACGGAAAACAAGTCCCCAGGCGCCGGCGTCCGGTTGTCGACGAGAGGGGGCTGACAAGACCCCACACCATCCCCCCTCAAACCAAGGCCCGGGGGTCATGAAGGTCAGAAGTGAAGGCGGCGCAGATGACCTAAATACCGCAGGGGAACTCAGCTGAGTGTCGCCGATAATGGCGATCAGTTCAACTCCGATGATCGGGGCGAGGGCGCCAGACGAGGCACGCCCACGAGGACCGTTCATTCGCCGGGAAGCTCGACCAGGTAGCGCACAGTCCAGAAGCGGGCCCAGAGCACCACCGCTCACAGCGCGCACGGGCACAAAGTCGCACACAATACACCAAAATTGAAAGTCCCTTCACCCCAGTGTTCCAGACAGAAAAACAAACGCTAACAAATCGCGGCACTGAATATCGAACAGCGTGACAAAACCGAATCGTCAGCTCAGTGACCATTCCACAAGATACAAACGAAGCCCTTCATTCTAAAACTATTAGGCATACACTCATCAAGGTCGTCAAGCTACATTTTCAAAAGACGTACCCAAAAATGAGATCTATCATCAACTCAGGAAGCATGCAACAACACTAAACTGTTGTCGAAATATATAGTCTTTAGAGAACCATTGTTCTTATACAAAACAACCCAATTGTTTTTTACTCAAATATTACATAATCTAAGAGAGCTCTAGAGAATCGATTCTCCGACAGGAGATTTCACTTTCCTCACTGCTAAAATCACTTCTGATGAAAACGCAAAACATAAACACAAAAGATAACCGTCTGAACGTCACAAGCAGCTACAAATCCTACACCGTTCGCGAGGTGTGATACTCAATAGCCATACGAACAAAACCTGCCGCTAACAGTACCAATTAACATTACGCACATTCACATAGACATCGCTCGCGACTCTTACGCCATAAGCAAGCCACGACTGCGCTACGTAGCATGCCGTCATCGGGTCGGATAACACCCCGAGAGGCCCGTGTCCCGCGGTACCTGCCATTGAGACCAGCACAAGGGGACAACGTTTTGATATGCCGGATGATGCGCCCAGCCGCGTCACTGTTCGGGGATGATCTCCAAACAAGAGCGATGAGCGTGCAACGGGGTACACACCGAAGTGTAGTGGAGTAACCACTGTGAGTCCTGGCCCTGCACAAGCTCGAAAGTTGAGATCAACGCATTGATGCACATTCAAGTTCTCCCCGACCAAGCCACAACACCGCATGACTGAAAAGTCTTCTTGCGACTGTCAAGGTCGGCCAGGGTCGAGCATTGGAGGTACCTTATCTACGCGTCTCGCAACTCTTCTATTCTCAACCCAAGCAACGAGCCCTTGGATGAACGCAGCAGGGTATACGCACAAAGCCCGCCCCAGACCAAGTCAAAACAGCGCATAACCCAAAAGTCTTCTTGCGACTGGAAAGACTGGCCGGGTTCGAACAATGTAAGCACCCCGCACGCGCTTCTCTTCCGCGCTACAAGCGCGACACCGAAGTGCCACATAATCTAACCGGCCGATCTTGGAAATGGACGAGTTAATAAACTATATTTGGATGGAACAGCGCGGATGAACAGTCACACATGCATCCGTGCTGTTCCATCCAAGCATGAATTACCAACTTGCCCAAGCATCCACATTATCAAACTATATTTGCTTTGCATAAACCGTTTCCGCAGCGTCGAAGTGTTTACCGCATTTACCGCTGGATTCCAACACCCGCTGGTCATTCATGCAAAAGCTGCAGTTTGTACAGCGACGGAAAACAAGTCCCCAGGCGCCGGCGTCCGGTTGTCGACGAGAGGGGGCTGACAAGACCCCACAAGGTTTAGATATTGAGTTTGTTAAACCCAAACTAGGACTGGTGCGGGTTTAATAATAAAAATTAAAAAAAACGCCAAAGTTAAAAATGAGCTTGCAGCAGTAAATAATAAGAATTCATTTCAATACCACTTCAGTGATAAATTCAATGACTGGCCAGGCAAAAATTCTGGGTCTGGGGATAAGCTTTTGCACAGAGCTTTAGCAATGTACCAGTCATAATTTGGTGATTTATTCGCGCAATTAATGGTGTGCAAAAATGAAAAAGATGCAAACTGGCAGAGTGTGACGTTGTATAGAATACATAGTGTAAGCACGCACATGGTACGCTGATTAAGGCTGAAACAGCTCTACATTTTACACTACCATTGAGCGTATCGAAAGTTAAAGATGCATAGAAAGCTAAAGCTTGTACACATACACTGCTCAGGCCGCTATGTTTGAATGTTCATAGTACTTTATTACCCTCAGATTTGGTGTAATTTGTCTCCGGATTGCTTACAAGAGAAAGAAGGAAACATTCTAACTCTGGGTTGATAGAAAAATTCCACCTGCTGACAGCTACCAATCATCTCGGCGCCGATTATGAGTATCCATTCACTGCATGCCAACGGTTGGGTGCTCAGAACGAGTTTTTCCCACGTGATTTCATACAGTCACAATTGTTCTTGACAAATAATATTGTATTCTCACACAAGTGGCCATATGTGAAGTTTAGAGTATTTTGCATTGATTGTGACACACGTAAAAAGTAGCATAAGTTGTTTTGTTTTGTTTTACAATCCGCGAAATGAAATGATCCGGATTACCTTGGTCTCTAATGCATGTAGCACACAGAAGAGCACGAGCTGAATCGCACTGGGAAACGTAAACAATATTGATTAGCAAGTGTGCAATCACGTGAAAACTGAGGGCTATGCACATATGCAGAAAGTAAGCTTTGTTTCAAGAAATACATTACCAGTAAAGTATTTAGTTTTATTGTGCGAGCGAAGTGGTACAAACAAGCGCGAGCATGCTGCCTTTAACCACTTTTCCAGTGAACAAGCGCACCGTTCAAAGCATGGAGCTCGCTCTTTTAGCTTTTGGTGCGCTCAAACCTTTTAAAACAAAATTATAATAAATTTTATTATTTAATTTATTTTTAATAAATCCGTCTATGTTTTTTTTGTCATTTTTGTTTACGTGCCATTTTCTTAGTTAAATAATATTTTCCCAGTATTCCGACAACTATGGTCTGTTTCATTATTAGTAAAAGCCGCATAATCAAAGATGTAGACAAAAACAGATAACGCGAACACGCGAACACACATAAAAATGCAATATACCAGTGCAATCAAAATTAGTCGTTAGTTTTTAGAGAGCAGGAGTTTTGTAGGGCGACATTGTTACTCGTTGTAGATTATAAAAAGTGCAGTACAACTGTTAGCTCGGGACCTTTAACGTGCATTACGCAGTATATGTGATACACGATCGCACGACGATAGGATGCAGATGGGCGACAGAACCCAGGGTCCCTGCTAAAGTCCCTTGATAAAGGCGTGTTTTACAAGTACTGCCAACCATCGTCCTGAAAACGCGCAAGACACGTGCCCCGAGCGGGTGCTCCGGCGCCATTCGCTTTCAAGGGCCAGTCATTTTAGTGCTGCGCCGCCATTTGCTTCAAGGAGCGCTCGAGACACGGGTCTCGTGCACTGGCACATTTGACGTTACTTGAATGACCAACGTAAACACATCGAGGGGCTTTAGTCCCTACAGCTTCTGCAGCGTGAGCTCCGTGCTTTGAACGGGGCTCGCGCATTTCTCCACGTGCTCTGATTTGCGGGGCCACAATTAGCGCCGAGATGTTTCGGTGGCGCCCTCTTATGGTTTCCATCCGTGACGTCACGACTGGGATTTGCCTCGCCGTGACGTCACCAGTTGTTACCCTGGCTACTTACCATCAGGTGCGACGACGAGTTTGGTGGTGTGTTTAAAAAGCACAGTGGAAGCTAGGAGCCATCGCAATCCGAAACTAACACCGTCAAAGTTGACAATCTGACAATGCTCATATGCCCATGGTTTGGCCAATCGTGGAAAGCTGACCGCAGCGACGCTTTTGGTCGAGCACGTCGCTAATACACTCGGCCAACGATCCCCCACCGCACTTGGTAAACCAAATGAGCTACGCTTAGAGCAGGGGTCTCAAACTCATTTGAGTGCGGGGGCCAGATACGCTACCCCCGAATGGTCGGGGGCCAATATACGGTGTTGGCGGGGGGGGGGGTTAGTGGAGAAGAATTTTACGGTCCTGCTTGTGACATCTGTGGGTTTGATTTGTTTTGGGGCTACTTTAGTCTCTTACCTGCTGTGATAACAAGAATTAAAATAACTCTGCGTCGCCACCATGCTGAAATTATTTTATAGAACAAAATAGTGCGCACACTGTAGTTCCCATTGCTAAATTCATCGGGAATTATTCAAACTCAAGATTTCTTTATACGACAGTTATTGCTTTCCTGGTGATTTCTATAAAAACAGTTTGATAAAACACTTTTTTTTTATAGTAGAGCGTCTGAAGGCGACAAATCTAAGCTCATAGCTTTATCTTCGGCAATCGCTGCAGCTGAGCGAGAGTTCTTGCAGCTGAAGTGACAAAAAGCTGGGGAGCAAAAATTAGAACGAAACAATGTTATAACATTTTAAGAACAGAGCTACGTATGTAGCGTTACTCAATTGGTGACATTCCATAGATTATTATGGCACATACAATTTCTAGCGCTCAAGACATAGGAACAAAGGCTCGCAGCCGGTTACTTGCGGGCCGCGTCCCAGTGAGTCGCGGGCCGCATGCGCCTGCAGGCCGCGTGTTTGAACCCCTGGCTTAGAGTAACTTTTCCCCGATATTGTTGTGGGCGCCGCCACCTTGGTGGTTAATACAAATCAGACTCAACTGCAAATCGCCATGATTCAAAAATGCGACTTCCTCAGCATTAGTTTCGGTGTTAGGATGGAAGCTCACGTGATATTGCTTTGCTTTGTCGCGAACTGTTTAAACATTTGTGGAGGACGGAAAAGTGTTTCCCGTGATTTCAGATAAAACTATAGATAACTGACAACCATCATTTAAGCACCAAGATGTGTATGAAGCGTAGCTTATTTAGTGCCTCTAGTTTAACCCGACCCCATAGGCACAGAAAGAGAACGAACTGCTTGACCTTGCGCTCTTGGCGCTGCTGCGAGTGGCTTCATCAGCCCATTAGCGTTGGCTGCACTCCGAACTAAGGTAAAGCGAAGCAAATATTCAGATCTTAGGGTTTTACAAGCCAAACCAACAAATATCACTTAACACGCCCCAATAAAAAAAATACGGGTTTATTTTGACTAACTGGAGATCGTTTTACGTGAAACCGAAATCTCAGATTGGCCTCCGTCAGATTGCGGACATCTCAGCCGATATTTTAAGTCCAACAAGTATGGATTCATGGGCCAGCGCGTTAGCTCAGAGACACTGAAACGTTTTAATGTTTTGTGTTTTGTTTTAATATCATTGCCACTTAATAGCCACTTCGGTGGTTTTTTAAACAAAATGTAGTCGAACCATTCCGACAAGCATAGTTTGATTGCGAAAATGGTTTTTGCCAGTCATAAAATTATCCAAATGTTTTCGCATACGTGGCGGAATTCCAAATGGCGGATTCCCTTTCATGGCTCCCATTTCATTTGGATCGCGCCAGGCATATGTACCGACGCACAGTAGAACGCACGCAAAAGCAGCTGTGGTGCACCCGCAGCCTCGCGCTTGTTGTTCTGGCATCTCTGGCTCGCTTACTGCGGACATCCAGGCATCTGACACCCTGACATCTAGCACTTTTTCTGTTTTTCACGTGGGGTTCCAAGCGGCACACGACGGAAAATGTACCCAAGCTATTCTTGAACACGTGTCGCCATCTGTGTTTTATATTAAGGAACTACGATTTGCCTTGACTAAATGGGAAAGGTTTGAGGTATAATAACATTCTTGACGTGTAATATATTAATATGGAAGTTCAGGAAAATGTAGTATCGAAGAATGCTTAATAGTTTAATGACTCGTAATTTTGATTAGTTGACGTGATTCTGTTTATAACACCCTAAAATAATACAATTTTAAACTTTATTTTTTTATTTTCAAATACACATTGCCTGTACAGTTTGTTGCTTACCTTTTAATTCATTATATACAACCGTACGCTCACGTAAAATATCGTGGACGATAGGACGTCATAACTTGAGAAATATTTTTTTTCAATATTAGAGACAGTGGTGTATCAAAGGCTGAATAATATTTAACAACTTAAAATAATTATAATATCGAGACAATAAAGTATTGTTGAAAAACAACTCTTTAATTTGACATTAACTTTATAATTGCAGGATACATAAAATGAAAGTTATAAACTGTCGAAGAAGCACCTCCTATATACTGACTGGTGTCACTAAATAAGCTACGCTTCAGAGTAACGGCACTTGCACATATTGTGGCAAAAATCATGGTTGCCAGTTATCTGAAGCTTTATTTGAAATCACAGGAAACGCTTTTTCGTCCTTCACAAATGTTTAACCAGTTCGCGACAAAGCAAAGCGATATTACATGAGCTTCCTAACACCGAATCGAATGCTGAGGAAGTCGCACTTTTGAATTAGGACGATCAGCAGTTGCGCCTGCTTTGCACAAGCACCAAAATGGTGGCGCCCACAACAATGCCGGGGAACGGAGTGCCGATATTCTAAGCGCAGCTTATTTAGTGGCTCTAATACTGACAAAGCCTGGCAGATCGCCACGAGAAGCGGCCGCCGAAATGGAAAAGGTGGAGCGGCAGAGAACGGATTAGAGGAGAGCCACGTGACTGGCGCCCCGCTGCAGCGAAACGTCGAAACACACTCCCCCCGGCGAACAAGTGTGTTTCGGGTCTTCACAGCTGCAAAAGCTGTGCGCTGACGTCGATGTTCCCCTAAAGTTCCTTGATACTCATTTTACAAGTAACGACGATTAGTACGATTGACAAAGCACATTCCGCTAGAACAAAATTGTACATTCAGTTCAAACCTCTGCTGTGCTCCGCCGTTCGCTTCCTAAAATATGCACCGTCACGCAGTCGGCGTTTCAACGAATGTCGCTACTTGTGGGAAGCTTTTATCTAGGGACCTTCGGTTACCCAAGAAATGGCTCTCTAATGCTCTGTGGTACCACTAGAACCACGAGCTTTATTTTATTTCTTTACTGAAAGGCCCCAATTTGTGCTTAGGGGAGATATGATTATCTTCATAGCATCGTAAAGTTCTACACGCGTGAAACAAAATGTATATTTTTTAGCGATTGTAGATCAGATTTTTCTCATGTGCTATATTCAAATATGTTTATGTGTTAGGTGCAATGTCCTCACGAGCTACTTTTTTTTTCAAATATTTTTATGGTACATTTAATGTGCATGCTTTTTTGTATTTTACATTCATGCCGCAATGCACGTTCTTGCTAATTGGTGCGTTTTTGTAGGCTCACGTCTGTATAGAGGCATCGCAAAAGGAAAAAAAGAAATAAATGACGAAACATTAGGAAACATTTATGCCGTAAGCAAATAGAGTGATGTCTCGTAAATGTGGATACCACCGTTCCACTTAACAGCGCCCAAAATGTGAGTTGTCTATAATAACGAGATAAATATTAATGCATTTATCCAGTTCGTCTCTGACAATGCAGTCTTTATAGTGGTGTACCCAAATTAACGGGATCCCTATTAACGAGACGTGGCTATATTAGGTCACTGTAATACCTTTCCAAGTGCTAGTTAGCGTTATATGTGTTATTATTTAACTTACGTCGCTATTCAAAATTCACTGTAATTCCTTTCCTATTCTATTTATTTTACCGTTGTATGTTTTCTTATTGAACCCAAAATCTTCTACAATAACTAGTCATTAGGTTTTCGATACACTTTCCTTCTCTTCCAGCCGAAGACGCGGAGGAGGCCATCAGTCGTGGCGCTTCCGCAATACTTGTATCCAATCATGGTGGCCGGCACCTCGATGGTTTGCCAGCAACGGTATGTTTATTCATGTAATTGTTCGTTTTATCAGCCTAAACGAGGCACTGCGCAGAGCATGGTAACATCGACGATGCATACGTGTATAGAAACTCTCATTTGTGACCAAGTAAACAACAAACATGATGAGAGTATGCTTATGCGGAGGAAAATCACGAATCAATGTATACTGCAAGCAGGTTCGTCTGCAATTTGCGCAGAGGCGCAGAGGATACATTGACTCTAGGGCGCTGAGTTGTGATTGGAGAATAGATTCGATAAACACACTTCCGGGAGTTCGTCCATTCTTGAGCAGAGGGAGCAGCGGCGTAAAGACGACGGGATGCGGCGTCGTCTGCTAGTTGTAGCATTGGCTACTTGGCATTTTCTTGGGCTGTCGAAAATCAACCGGCTTCATATTAATTAGTGCTCGGCTTTCTCGAAAAGGAAAAAACAATTGTTCCAAGAGTGCGTCTTTTGTTTTGAGCTAACAACGAGCAGACGTTGCTTTGGCTCAAGGCTGCCGGTGTAAAACGCAGGTGATAACGCCACCACGTGGATATCATCTGCGTTTGCACACCACCTTCCTTGCGATTGTGATACATGTGGTAACTTTAGCGCTCCATCGCTCTTTTCATGCGTTCCGATGTTTTCTAAAATTGACTGATTCAGGGGATTTTCATGTCATTTGACATGTTCCTTATAAAACCATATATTTATTTTCAATAATTGAAAAGTTAACGAACAAATCTTTGCTCGTCATTCCACTAATCGTGACAATTACACGCTCACATTATGTCTCCCTGGACGTATAGCTCCCCGCACAAGTCGCATTAGTGTAGCTTTGACGACTTATTTAACGATCTGCAAAACCTAGGAAAAAAACAAACACGTTGTATACTCAGGTGGGGTGCACTTCACTCGCTTTGTGCGATATGAATATATCTTAAAGGGCAACTCCGGTCCATACTTTAGATTTTGAGATTATGACTCTTTTTAGTGCAGTCAGCGTCCCTGAATCGCAAGGTGTAATTTTTTCTCGTTATTGTGCGTAGTTTTAAAGATATCGACGCCTCAAAGTTTTGTTTGGGGCGCGGCCAACAAAACCGAAACTAGCCGCTTGAGGCCTCGGCAACACTGGAAATCAGCCGCTATGTGAACGTGACGTCAGGATCGTTCTCGTTCAACGAGTACGCAGGCCGAGCGGCACCTACCTCTGTTGTGCTAGCCGTCTAAAGATAGGAGGTAAGCTGATTTTGTGTTAATTTTGTATACGTGGTAGTTATCCAGCATATGTAGCAAGAGTTAGTGCGTATACCCAAAAGCTAGTGACTGGAAAACCCGTGAACTCGTTCGGTGCCGTACTCGGCGGCCGCCGCCGTGCGTGTGCTATGCCGTACTCGTCGCTTGTATCCCCAAAAGCTAGCGACTGGAAATCGAGTGAACTCGTTCGGTGCCGTACTCGGTGGCTGTCGCCGTGCGTGCGGTTTTACCTACTCCTCACTAGGCCTAAATTATCATCGGGGCTCCGTGGATGGAGCGGCGTCGCTCTATGCCGCGCTGCCAGTGACGTACAGTACTGGGGGCCCTTTCGCTTTCACGCTGCGGGTCAGTCCCAGACACAAAGTTTTGAGGCTCTCCGGCGTGGGCCGCGGCGCCCGAACACACGTGCGCTGGGCTGTACACGTCTGTCTTTATTTTTCTTTTTTCCTCGGGTGCGTAAAAGCCGAAGTCCGAAGTCCACTCATCGAACAGCGTTCACCCACACCTTCTCCGATTTCCGGTCCGTTGGAAACGTGTGAATAAACACCTCCGGGTTGCGCAGCGGGTTGTTTGAGCAGCCCAGAGCGCTACAAGTTGTACTCGGCATCTTTCGAAGAACAGCTGGGCAGTCTTGGGCGCACCGAGTTGCTCGCTAAAACGAGTCTTGGAGTCCTCACGAGCAAATAAACAAAAGACTATATTGAAGCCACACGGGCTACAGATAAAAGCAATGGCTAAACACGCCAATCACAAGCCGAAGTAGCGGTGGTAGCAGCTCAAAGAAGCGCACTCCTCGCAACGCCCGGACCGGAGGAAAAAAAAGAGAACGATACTGACGTCACGGCCCAATGTTGCTTTAGCGATCGGCAACCCGCTGGCCGCCCACTAAGGAGCAGCGGCTCGCGGCGGGTCGCATTTTTATTATCGGCATTAGTTAAGAATGCGGCGTCCCCCGGACGTAATATTTTGGCTGGGGTCGTATTTTGTGTCACTGCAGCGATACCAGTAAATTTCATTTTGAGTTTTGGCCGGAGTTGCCCTTTAAATATTCTGCCGGTCTTGCTGATAAATATTAAAATCATATTGATTGGAAGTATAAAGTTTTTCTTCAAAGTTTGAAGAAGTTTTTTTTTTTTTAAATATCTGAAGTTTCCATAGGTCGTCTGACGCGCCTGTCCTCAGATATATTTTTCTTGCCAGATTAGACCGCGCTATTGAGCTCATCTTTAGCTCTTCTGTGACAAAAGTGAGTAGATGTGTCGATTACTTTCTACTTCTTTTTGACAATCCCACGGAAACAGATATAATCACCAGTGTTATGAACATATTTTATAAGTGTAGCTTTGGTCTTAGATTCCCTATTAAGAGCCTAAGAAAGGTGTCTTACCACAGAACTATCGCTCGCACTTCACAACAACCATTTATGCTGGTCCCTCTCCCTCTCTCAACATATGGTATTGAATACTCGTCAGCACACTCTAAAACTGTTAAGAGGGGTACAGCTCCCTCATGCCTTGGATCAGCTCTAAAAAGGTGATGTGTGCATCGCATTAAATGACAGCTTCAAGGCTCAGATTGGGAGACTCCGGTCGTACGGGTTCCCGTGGCAGGAGTTAAGTGAGGTCGTGTGATCCTTGGTTAAAAAGAGTAAAAGGAGGAATAATTCAAGTTCCGTTCACACACTTGAGTTCAGAGCGACCACTACACTTACGAACGAATGCAACCGGTAGGAACGACGAGTTGCCATGGCAACGAAGCGCCAAACGGCCGTTTCGTTCGTGTTCGTTCGCAACGCAAGGAGTTGAGACGTGCTGAAGTTTTTCGCTGGGAACGAACGGAGCGACCGCTGCCAAACAGACCAATCACAGGGCGAGGAGAGCTCGCCCGCGCGCGTTGTATGCCGGTCGCGGTTCCTTCTTTGTGCTGAAAAACATGGCGTCGGTGGTGATCGTCGACGTGGTCGGCGCGGAGGAAGCTCATCGTTCCATGTAGAGCGCTATCCTTGACTGTGAATTCTCGTCGTGTATCACGATGATAATCCAGCACATACTAGAAGGGAAGATGCATCTACTAGTGCGGCGATGTTGTAGCGGCACTCTGAAGACAGCAGAAACGCTCGTGCCGTCGTGTTTGTTTACCTCGACTACAGTGGCGCTTTCCAATAGCATTTGTGTCCTCGAACATTCCACGGACTTCTTAGTTTGCGCACTCCATGCGTGTGCTCAAGTTCAAAGTATGACTTGTGGGTCCCGTATTTGAAGGCGTGTATGAAGGATGTGAATATTCACGCGTTTTCATCATCCGAGAAAAGCGATTAGTGTTAGCATTCGTGAACGCTCGTAACGTCCATGTGATCAGCAAATCATAGTTCCATGTTGCCATATCGCTGCTAAGATTACATCGTCTTTTGTAACTCGTAGAAAAGGCGTGTGGCGAGATGTGTACTATTGGTAAATTCGTGCGTAAGGTTGTGATCGTCCAAACGGCGTACTGCAACTTGTTTTTTTTTTATGCACTACCATGCGTGCTTATCCTGGAAAAATAAAAATGAACAAAGCTTGAGGCCACAGAAAACTGTCTGCCCATTTTCTGCTACGCCACTGAGTGGCAGCGCGTCCCCTTGTTTTTAGAAGCACCACGGAAACAGGTGACGGTGGCGGGGAAGCGGCCGCCACGCTGACGACTTGCTGCGATTGTTGCAGTGGCTGCAGGAATGATGTACGCGCGGCGCAGAGCGGTCGTTCTCGGTCAGAATGTACGCAGTCGTAGCAAACGCGCTCGTTGCAGACGTCTGAACCAGCCTCAATACGCGCAATGGTTGAGTAAATACGGGTGGTAGTGGCTCTTTACTTGCACAAGGTATTGCATACCCTAAAAGAAGTAGCCCAACGAAAGGGGGTTTTAGTTGTATTTCCAGCACCTCAATAAATGGCACAACCTTGTTTCAAGGTGCTCTTAAATTTGAAACAAGTTTCCCAACAAAAATGTAAAAAGAAACATGCTGCCGATTTCGTGCTCTGTACTTTGTGCGCACTGCGTAGTGTACTGCATCCCTTTAACGTGTGGTAGAGCGCACGTAGAACAGACTGGACGGTATATCAATAATAGGCTACAGGAGTAGAACCTGTTTTTTAGATCAGAGGGGGGGGGGGGGGTCATCTACCCGTCCACTGTCAAGCTTGTTCTTGCAATCCAACTCCGGCTAGTACCACAATCATCGGTAGATATAAGAAAACAACTTTCCAGAGAAATTCACGAGACGTTTATTCCACAAGGTTTCGGGGGAACTCTGTTTGAGCAAGCCTTCAGTAGCACTATCTGAAAAAGAAGTATCGTTTCTAAACGCTTCTATGAGCTGAAGTCATCACCTCGCCGCCCTTGAGTTCCTGTAAAATGAGCAGGTACCTGTCTGACATATGTAATCTTTCTTGTTCTTCTCTTGTCGATGAAATATTGAGTTGTGACTTAAACGTCTGTCCTATCTCCTGTATTCAACAGTTTCCTACCTTTTTGTTTTTTTTGCTGATTTTAACCATGTTTATTGCTTACCACAGTGGTTCTCAACGATTGATGTTTCGCGGACCCCTTGTGGATCGGCGGATATGATAGAGGACCCCGTTTGTGGTGAGCGAATAAGAAAGGTATAGGTTAATTATGACATTGATGTATTAAATGAATATAGCTAAGGGCTATTGTGAAATAGACGTTTCTCGATGCCTTACAAACGAGAAAACTCACCCAAAAATTGGAACGTTTCTTCTCAAATAATAAAAATACAACTTTTATTGCCGCGCTTCGCTGATGAGGCAGGGCTTCGCGGACCCCTAGAATGCCTTCGCGGACCTCAAAGGGTCCGCTGACCCCCATTTGAGAACCACTGGCTTACCAAATAGCCCAGCTCACTACCCCTCTAAAACTATGTATTCGAACCACAGGTACGAACAACCGCCTAATGATAGACTCTGGTAACACAAAGCAGCTATGATATGATTTTTTTTAAACAAGGGTTTTGTTATGAATGCTAACAGAACAGCAAAATATTCCAGCTTACATGCACGTATTTTTCGCAACCACGTGGTAACATAGATCCATCAATTAAACGGAGTGTTGTCGTCAATACGGGACATCAAGGTTTCAGTTCCCATGCAATGTCTGGACCATTTTCTGGCGTCAGGTGGAGGTCCTCCCCGACATCGTTGCTACCGTCCGAGGCCGCATCGAAGTCTACGTGGATGGCGGCATCCGTCGCGGCACGGACGTCGTCAAGGCTCTGGCACTCGGGGCCAAGGTCGTCTTCGTCGGTCGCCCCGCCATCTGGGGACTGGCGTACAAGGTGGGACGTGGACTCGCCTGTCACCGTCCTAGCCTAAGAGTTAAACGTCAATGAGTGTTGTGCTAGGTGTTTAACTCCTGCTCATTAGCCTTTCTTGGCGTGCTAGTATTACCGAGCATTATGAAAATGACACAAAAATAAATCGCCCTTGTACATTCCCTAAGTAATAACAATAAAATTGTTCAACGTGAAAATTTCTTAAGGGATCTCGGTATTGAAATTCTTCAATAACCTCAGCTGGAAAATTTCTATCAAACAAATTCTGCACTTCGAAAACAAAATCCTCCATGAGGCGAGAATTAGATAGGAAGGAATGAGACATCATTTTTTTCGACGGTGGAGTGGTTTTGTGCCGAAAGCATGCCTTGTCTGAATTTGTCACTGCACATATTTTAGTATCTCTCTCGGTGAGGCCGCACAATGTCAGCTTTAGAAGCTCAAATCTGGAGCGCGGGAGAAGGGTATGTACACTGCGCGGCACTGTTAGCACGAACACAACTTCGGCGCTTCTACGTGGTTTACTTCTGGGGGATACTGGCGGGCACCAAAATATACCACTTTCTACACCATAGGAGTTTTTATAGCAGTCCTTCAATGCAAAAAAAAAAAAATATAGAAACCTAAAAAAAAAAAAAAAACAGATTGCAGGGATTGGCTTTATCAAGAGCTTTGAGGGAAAAAGGAGCTCCAGATTGTTTTCAGAGTATAGGTTTGATGCAATTCGAATATTTTTATATCCAATCAATACCAAACATCGCGCTGTGTTCGCAAGAGCGAATCCACGGACTGCGGAGAAAATCATTCCGCGCTTTATAATTACGTACCTTCAAAAATTAAATGGAATCCCGTTGTTAGGGGCCACGAAAGTGCACCGATGGCCAAGTTCTCGTGAGCCATCTATTCCCGTAAAAAGTAAGGGTGAGGGAAAAAAACACGAAACATGAAATCGATAAGGGAAAATACAGAAGCAAGGTGGTGAAATCCATCATAATATTAACGCCAGACTGAAAAAAGTAGCTAAAAAAACGGGAAACCAATTACAACGTACCCAACGCGTTTCCAAGAAAGCTGCGTTGATGACGTTTTGGAAAAGTTGAATGTGGTTGTCCATTTGTTTTTCCAGTCTCAGGTTATTATTATTCTGAAACATATAGTGTCGTCAATATAGTTGCTAAAAATGTTACCCACGTGAAAATATGGTTTCATAATAGCGGTTTAAAAGCTATCGCATTTCAAACGTTATTTCGGAACCCCTTAGCTCACACATTTCTTTCCAGGGCGAAGACGGCGTCAACCAGATGCTCGAAATACTGAGAGAGGAGACTGACAGGGCGCTGGCGCTCATGGGTGAGTTGCGTCACACATTTCCACTTTGGCTGACCTAGGATGGATGGATAATGATGGATGGATGAATCCGGCCGAGCCCTTTGGATCGGGCGGTAGCTTGCGCCACCTAGCCATGTACGTCTAGCTCATGTACGGTCACCGCCTCCTTTATAGTCACACAATGACCTGTCGGCTACGAACAGTGGCATGCGCAAGGGAGAGGGCAAATAGAGTCAAACCTGTTTATAACGAACAGCAGGAAACGCTATGATCAGTTCGATATAGCAAGTAATTCGTTATAGCAAAAACCATTTACAGCAAACTTCTACGATGCCTTCGTTGTAAGGCGAGAGCTTCTCTTTCTTTCTTATCTCTTCGCTTCCGCCAAATTGTAACAAACCGCTGGAAAGGTTCTTTTTTTCGCATGCGTGCAGAGTTTGTTTTTGTACCTTATCTCCCTTTGTGAATCGCTTCTCTTCGTGGTCAACCGTTTCAGGATGAAAAGTTTTTTTTTTTTTTGTGCGTGCCGAAGGTATTTTTTAGCTTTCTCCTCTTCTGAATCGCTTCTCTTTGCTCAATTTTGTTCGCAACTTGAGCTTTTGGAATTTTCTTTCTCTCCCACTGTTTTTTGGAGGAAGGGACAGGCTAGAAGACGACTGTTTGCGCGTTTCTGGAAGCCTTCCCGGGGGGAAAAGTTCGATATAGCCAATATAGTGTTCGTTATAAAAAGTACGTTTTACATGCATTTCCATTTAAATTTTTCGTGAGTTCGATATCGACAATATTTCGCTATACATAGGTTCGTTCTAAACGGGTTTCACTGTAGTACGTGTGGCTGCTGCTCAGAGGAGCCGCCAAGACGTTCAGAAGAAACCTGTTGTGTGGTGAAGCGAACCATCTCTTCCGTTGGAGACTTAATAATGTTGCCCCAGCAGCACCGATCGACAGTCTAAAGCTCGGCAGTAGCTCGCAAGTTTTAGCGGAATTTTATTTCTTATTTTTTTGTCTCATTCACCCGCAAACGCGTCGGCGCCGACTATTTCTGTCCGTGTGATTCATGGTAACCGCTAAAGCCCCAAACCGTCGCCGAAGCAGACGGCCAAGCGGCTAAGCGTTCTCCGCGTTCGCGCTACACAAGCGCCGCATCGCCGCGCTTATTTCGTGGTTACGGTTTTTGTCTCACCGACACATATGAATCAGGGTATTCATCATCCATAAAAGTGGTCCACATGTTAAAACACACACACACACACGTGTATATAACTATCTTCAATAATGATGTAAATACTAAATGCTAGAAAAAACATAACAACAAACGGCCGCTTGGCAACGCTACCTAGCCGTTCGTGCATGCTGTCAAATGGAGCATCGGGCCTGGACATCTCTTCAAGAGAAGCAGACAGACATAGTGTAAGATACGTTATGTAGGAGGCAGTGATACGGTATCAGGAAACATCACTAGAGAGTTCTAGAGAACCGTACTTGCACATCCGACACGCTGCGACGGGCCCTTCGGTACGAACTGCGCATATGATACCGCTGAACACTCGCAGATGCGCAGTTCGAACCGGAGGGCCCAGCGTACCGTATCGGACATTCAAAAACGGTTTCCTAGAACTCTCTAATAGAGACTGCTAGCAAACCGTTGCCGTGTTCCGCGTACCGGACTACTTGAGCCTTTGAAGCATGGTTTTAAGCGCGCGTCCACTGTCACGATAGCACTCGGGCGCGCGCTTAAAAGAATGCTTCAAAGGCTCCAGTATATTGCAGTACGCGGAACACGGTAACGGTTTGCTAAACGTTCCTATACTCAATCTTACAAACATTTGCAGTGTAGACAAACACATGGGCGTGAGCTCGTGGCTTTGAGAAGTGGCTCCTATGCACGAGGTCTCGTACAAACAAAATCATTCTGCTGGGCTAGGCTCACGGGCTTAGCCTTTTTCTTTAATGTAGACATTTGTAAGATGGAGTCTAATATCTGATTGGGTGACATGCATCGCTGTAGGTGACATTGGGTTACCCACGGTTAGTTCTACATTGTTGAGGCAATAGGGTGGCTAAAAGAACTTGCCTCAGAAAAAGAAAACGTTCTTTTTTTTTGCTGTTGAGTTTGTCTTCCTGAAGTAAATGCCGCGGGCGTCAAAAAGTTTTCTTTTGACAAAATAAGGCTTGTGGAGGTCGGTTCATAGGGAAATTTCGTCTCGGCGTTTGATCCTTGTAACGTCAATTTTTCAAACATTCACATCATGTCCGCTACAGCTAGTGTCACATTCTGACGGAGTTTCAGCCTTCTTCAAATCGTAGTATATTTGTGTCAACCGAAAAACCACCATTTATTTTTTCGGTCCAAGCAGGAAGAGTTGTAGCATTGAAACTGTTCGGCGACCTTCGTCGCCTTGCTTCGTGAGTAAGTGCGTTCAGCGTATTAGGGAGTTTTATTTGACTCGTTTTCACTTTTTAATCAACATAAACCCTCGCTTGCGTCCCAAGTGACTTCCGGTCGCACCGTCTTCGCAAGCCTGTTTAGTTTGTTTAGGTCACCAGTGCTAGAAAGCATAAGTGCTGCACGGACAACAACGTTGGAGATTTCACGAGCGCCTTCGGCTGCACAATATTACATCATGGAGGAGGCAAGTCGGTTTACAAGAATATTCGAAATATTTCAACACAGGTCGCACCCCTTCGTTCTTTTGGCGTTCACCTGGAGAATTGGTGGTCAAACGTTTCATATACATTTCAAGCAGCGGTGTTAAGGTGGCATTTGTTCATTATTTTTATAAACGGGAAGTTTTCTGGGACATCAAACACTTGGCGCACCACATGGTGGCGTTTGCCATAAGAAAAGGTCTATAGTGGAGTGGCCAATCGTTGCAGGTGATATCACAGCTTCGCTGTCCAACCACCTTCACAGCGTGGATTGGAGTCTTAATTTTTTTATCTGCTCTTTGGACATGGACGCTTGATGCCATTTTCAGCTAACTTGACCTCTGACGGTTGCTTTGAAGGGCCTTGTATTTCCTGACACTGCTCTCTTCATTGCTCGCGCCTCATGCATATGTCAACCGTTTTCGCATACGAAGGGATTTCAGAGATTAGCCGTTCTTGCACTTTCTTATCCGGATTCCCAAGTTGATGCGGCATCGTAGCGCGAGTTCTTGGTGATCTCCGATGCCACAACTTCTCGCCAGGGTATGAAGGTCCGTTAATTACTCGTTGAAACCTTCGCCTTCTTTCTGGTCTCTTGTTCCGAAGCGATACTCGTGGTACACTCGGTTTGTTGTAGGTTTGTAGAAACCTTTGAACTTCTTTTGAAGTACTTCGGCATCCTGTTTCTCCTCGTCTTTTTAGAAGTGGAACGTGCTATACGTTTTCCTTGCCACCTTTCCAATTGTGATTAACAATGTTGTCGCTTAATTGTACATCTTTCGGTTGGTGATTCAGGAATGTAGCCGCGGAATAAAGTTCGAACTTACTTTCTCCAGGTTTGCCAACTTTGCCAGACATGTCCTCAGGTGTCCAAGACTCTGGGGGCGGTATAGTAGCGCCGCCATAGTGTGAGGGATGGCTTGCTGGGTGATGGACTCTGCGAGCGCACTTCGCGTCAGGGTTCACTGGTGGTTGTCGTGACAAGCAGTCCCGCGGGCTGTCGCGGTCACCTCTGACACCATGTACGACTCTCGCGTGTCAAGAGGTGAACAACAAGTTTATTCGAGGAACACAAAGCTTATATAAATAGACGCGCTATCCGGTGGTGACATGCTGAAAACGCACAGTCAGCGGCACGCGATTAGAGTGGTACATGACTCGCACTATTGACAGTTGTACGGTGTTGCAATAAAATAACCTGTGTTGTTGCACGCTGTCCGTGACTTAGCCAGACGCGGGCTTCTTCCTTTGACGAGGAACTCGAATAACAAGCTATATGAATTACTCTCGCTGCGGGAGGTACCGACATTTTATTCCTCGATTAAGCTTCTTTTACGCGGCCGTGACGGTGGTAGAAACTACCACACTTATCAAGCTATGCTCCGTTTTACATTAGCTCCAACCGCAGCCCACCCTAACATCGGATGGAAGCAATCAACGAACACCAAAAATGTGTCATCATGGCGTACGTTCGTTGTTCTTTTTCTTCGCTGTCACTGGCTGAACCAATCACGCAGTGAAAATAATGCAAGATCATGGGCGCAATCACTCTGCGTGATTGGTGAAGCAGGTGATATCAACCGCAGGAAAACAAAGAATGTAGTGACGATGCACTTTTGGCGCTGCTGGATTAACTGTGTTCGATTGTAGCGTCAGATACGGCGGGACTGAAGGTGAATAAGAGCATTGGTGACTTTCACCACCTGTTCTTGAACCCACTCTCGCGTTTTCATCTTTAGACCATCAAGCGCTGTGAACATCTTATTCGCTCGAGAACGCTGGCAAGCGAACACAACCTGCCGCCACAGCTTTTTGCTCTACTCGCCGGGTGCCGTCGGCCTCGTTGGAGTCGCCGATAGATTAAACCAGTTTGGAACGAACCGGATGTAAATCATTACAAAGAAGACACCCTGCTCTGCGCATTGCGGACCTCAAAGGGTTGGCACACTTACACACGTACAGACGCACAAATACAAAAGGAACTGCCTACTAAAAATGTCCATTGACGACACTGCAGCATAGATTAAAGAGAGACGAAAATCGACCGAGTTATAATAAAAAAGCGTCATGTAAAGAGCATAAACATGTTTTGCGCCTTCTAACACGCAGGGTGCTCTTCCCTCGACCAGCTGCGTCCTGACATGGTTGTGCACGAGAGTCACTTTTCGAAGCCATCACGGTTTCTGTCCGCAACTTCTACCGGGAAAGACTAAGCACTTCAGCATTCACTAAAGGGACCGCAAAACGGAACCTGCCCGGCGAATACCGGTTGACTTTTCTCTTCCCTTTGCAAGCACCGGGCACCAAAATCGGAAACACCTTTACAGTTGTCTTTTATATACAGAATCTGTTGTGTTTTATCAGCCGCATCCCACGCGAAAACTATCGCGAAGAAACATCACGTGAATTTTCCCGCTAACTTTGGCGGAAAAATAATTGTTACGTGACGTCCATTTTTCCCTAAATTTAGCGGGGAAAGTGACATCACGTCACCACGTCATTTGATCAAGTTAGGTGACGTCCTCTTCGCACGTGATGTTAATTTCTGCAAAGTGTGCAATCAACGCAATCTGTTTTTCCCGGTCTTGGTCAGCATGATCAAGGTTGTGTTTTCTTTCTTTACAAAACGCTCTGCCGTTAAACTTTTCAATTGAATGGAGCCTAGTCAGGCAACTCTGGTCGCTTTTTTATGAATGTTCTGGTTGTCTTTTAGCAAGTTTCTTTTTATGAATGTTCATACTCTTGTCGACTGCGAAACTTTACAGAATGATGTGTCGCGCATAGTTCAGAGGTGCAAAGTGAATAGCTTGTCACTGAACCCTGTCAAAACAAAAGTCTTGTTCTTGTGCAGGCGTCGTAATGTATTACATAACGATTATACATTAAAAGCAACTTCGATCAAACGCATCTAAGTTGTAACAGATCTTGGCGTGAGCATAAATATTGAACTGACGTTTACTTCCCATGTGTCCTCTATTGTTGGCAGTGCGGCAAGTATGTTGGAACTGATATCTCACATCATGAAGCAATTTAAAAAACTTGCCTGTATTATTCGCTTATTTTGCTCTCTAGTTATGTCAAATCTTGAATTCAATTCTGTAGCTTGGAATGCTTTGTCGAAAACGCAGTCAACAAAAATTTCAAAGTGTGTGCAAACGCTTAATACGCGTCGTTCACGAGCGCTAGCTTCAGCGCCGATTTTATTTTGATTCCAACTTTTTTCTAGGTAAGTTCTCTCTGAGGTCATTGTCTGACAAAACAGAACGCGACTTGATTTTTCTTGCACAAAATAGTAACCCTATTGAAAATAATTATAAAGGGCCCATCAGCCTTGAAGTATTGTGGAACCTCACAGGCCTGCAATACCCGTCAAAAATATCCTACAGAAAAACCCTTCAGGTATATCCCGCAGAAAAACCCTCCAGCCCTTCAACCCAACAGACCCTTTAGCAAAAAACCCCTTAGCCCATCAACCCTTTAGACGCCCAAATGACCATGAACCATAAACAAAAATGCAGTTCAGAACGTTATTGGAAATTTATTGTGGACATTGAGTTTTACATGCATATTAAAACTCAAAAATCCTATTTTTGATCCTATATCAAGACGTTTTGTTTTTTCTGTCTTATTCAATCTTGAATTTTGTGAACTGTGATTTTTCCAGCCAGTCCTGTAATAGCCCCGACGGTGCTGCAGTATTTAAAAATAAATAAATAAAAAAATATATAAAAGACGATAAAAACCAACGCTTGTTCAAACCCGGGCGCAAGCAGCTGTAGAAGAAAGAGATCATACAAAATAGGAACAACTGACTTCTTTATTACAACGAAAAATATATTTCAAAGTACTCACAGTGCCGCTGGGTTCTGAAGGCGGCAACGCCGAACTAGGGTTCACCCGCTGAAGCAAGGAAGAAACTGCACGGATCAAAACAGACCTAGGGGCGAGCCCTCAAAGCCATGCTCACCTTTCTGGAGGAAACCGGTCCGTTCCAGATATCCATGGCGGTAAGTAGCAAACCGCCCACAAGTGGAAAGAAAATGGCTATAGCAGCCTCGTGGCTTCCTCGGCTTCCTCACACCACTCTCTCCCGCCGACCACTGGAGACGCGTGGTGCCCGGCCCTGGCGGTTCTGCACCCTCTCCCCATTGCCGGGCGGAGAGAAGCGCAGTGTATGTGTGTAGGCGTTGTAAGAAAAGGGGGGGGGGATTTGAGTTGCCTGTTCGTGTTTTTGACGACGACAAAAAAGAGAGGACCCGACTTTGGCAAAAAGCAAAATGGTTCTGTTTATTTTCTCCTTTTTGGGGACCGTCCCCTGCGGAGGAACCGGTTCTCGGGAACGAGTCGCTGCCGCTTCGCCCTCGCAATCTCTCCCGCGTCCCTGTTCTTGGGCAACGCGCTGCTCTCGGCTTGCCCTTTTTTATTATTATTATTCCTGCAACAAGTAAAGCTTGTTCGCTTCAAAATGCCGCTCGGCCAACACCATTCGGTCCGTGGCCTCGTCAATTCTACACATGGGGCTGTCGCCCCCAGTGGCCTCCTTGGCAACGAAACACCCGGGCAGTAACAGACGAATCCAGGAGCTCACTCGTGTTTGATAGAAGAGCAGTAATAAGAATCTGACCGTACAAACATACGATTGACATTCTCCAAATACTTATTTTTTTCCTGTCGCGAACAATGAGTAGCTATATTCTAATTCTGCGAAATGCGTTTTCTCTACCTAACCCGTGGCCCCACAGACATCTCAAGAAGCCTGAAGGTTTTCCCGACCCCATTAGCAAAGTTCTTGACAGGCTTTCAGACATTTCAAGGCATTGTAAAGGCCACTTTAGACATTTCAGGAGAGTCTCTGACGGGGCCAACGAACCCACCAGGAAATATCGGTGCCCCCTTCAAACATCTCAGGAATTCCTGAAGTCCCCTTCACACCCTTTAAAGATTTCCTGAAGTCCCTTCAGAGGAATTTTTAATAGGGAAATGAAATTATAGGTACTTATTCGCTTTTATGCAATGTTAATGCCCACGTCCCCTCCCGTTTGACTAGAAATCTCAACTTTTTGTCAATACCATCTGCAGATATTCACTCTTGTCACGCATGCAATCACTGTTCAATCGCATTGACAATCCAGGTATTGAAATATTCAGTGACTTTTTTGTTTACCGCAAGCAACTGCAAGAGATCGCAACCTATATATGATGTATTTTATTTGTTTTGTGTTAATTTGGCTGTTACTCGTTACTCGTTCATTGTTCACCCAAATGAAGACCTCGGGTTGTTTTTGGGAACGCGAAAATAAAGGTGATTATTTTTATTATTAGAATAGCGTCACCATGCCAATCTAAAACGCGGTTCGGGCTCGGCACATGCGGAGGGGTGACGACGCTATGTTTTGCTTAGGCAAATCTTTTGGGTTCGCTATAGTAAAATTTTCTATGTTATATTACTTACGGTGTTTGCTATGAAAGATGCCCTATTAAAATATCCATTTATTCCTGATGTGCTATGAGACCCTCTCAGCCCTTCATACCTCTTCAGCCCTCCAGACCCCACACCCCTTCAAACCCATTTGAACTCCTCAGACCTTCAGTCCGCTTCAGCGCTTAAAACACCGTCAGCCCTTCAGACATTATCAGCCTTTCAACCCGTTAGACGCGAAAATGACTGTGAACCAAACACCAAGAATGCAGCTGTTTAAAATGTGATTCGAAGTTTATTTTAGACTGAGTTTTCTATGCGTGTTTCAACGCAGAACGGCAATAAGCACTAAGTCGTACTGAAACCTCAGCACAAGCAGCTGTAGACAGAATTAAACAAATAAAATAGCGGCAACCAAGTTCATTCTCGCCAAATATATATGTGGAGGTACTTGCAATGCCGCTGGGTAAAGTTCTGAGACGGACGGTAGTTGTCTTAAAACCGAGCAGGTGTACTACACACACACGCTGTCAGCAGCACGTACAGCGAAATCCACGAACGCTAAACCAATATCGTCAGCCGTGGACAAAATCCAAGCACGATCATGGTGCCGTCGTGGTGGCGTCTCCGGTATTGTTTTTGCTCACTGGACGATCTCCTGGAGCCGGAAGTACGAAGGAGCACAAAAAACAGGGCACTAAGAGACCTTTTATTCGCAGACTGAGACTGGTTTAGGAAATAGATCCCACGCGTGGGGCGGGAAGCCGACACTGAGTGACTGCTCGTTGTGGCCACACGAAAAAAAACGGCGAAGCGGCTTCCCCCCCCCCCCTCCGCATTTATCCTGGAGGGTTAAGTAATTCCTCCAACCGACCCGTTAAAACTGTTTTGATGGGTCACACGCCTTCCAGAATAAAGATTGCGATAGACACAAGGGGCCTCTTAAAAAGCTAGGACGGGCTTATAGCACTACTTAGAAATTCTTGAAGGCTATGTCAGGCCACTTAGAAAACTTTGACTGGTGACTCAGACCTCTCAGAAATCGTTAAACAGTACATCAACACCTTTTAGAGATCTTAGTGGGGAACACAAACGGTTTTCAATAGGGTGACCACGCCAGCGGTGTAAGTAAATGCAAGCGTCCACCTCTGTATGCTTTACTGCATTTTGTAACAGATTTTTTTTTCTATTGACATATTCTTCGATATGTTTATACTATGAACTAGGCGATTACATATATAAATATCCAGTGAGTTAAAAATGTCGACCGCTTGCCTACTCTTCAATCCTATCTGAAATCACCCAACACCACAATATATCACCAACCTATAGTTCCGCCACGTCCGCCATCAGTCGGGACAGACGTTTCCGTCATTTCGCCCTTTCCTAACAATGCCTAGAGAAAATATCAGCGTAGTTTCTCGGCGAACTATGCATATCCAAAGACTACCTTGGAAAGCAAGCACAATGACTATATTGTTAGGAGGGTGAAGACAACAACGGGGCAGTGGCGCGTACGACGATCTCGAGCCAGGCCCTACGTGCTTGCTCGACCTCACTAAATCCTTTGTGTGTTCAATCATTTTGTCCTGTATTATCCTCTAGCTCTGCTGCCTACAGCATCATCCTAACAAAATATTCCCGAGTGGCGTAGCCAGGGTAAGTGTGGGTGCTGTAATCTTATCCCCCTCCCCCTTTTTCCCGCTGCACCCTAAAGGCCCATATGCACATTTGTGTTTTAACGCGCTGCGGTCCGTAGTGGCAAACGGACGCGTAGAGTTGGCTGAGAGCGCTCACGCCAAGCTTGCACAAACAGCTGCGTTCACACGCAGTCAACCTCAGTCAAGAGCCATTAGGAACGCGCCATCGACGCTAGCAGCTCAGAAATAGTGAGCGACATTCAGGGCAACACGGCTGGGCCCGGCGACAGGGACGAAGCGGTCGATCTTGGGAGAATCCTGCTGGCTTTCCCGACCATCCCCGACGTTCTGTCCGGCTTGAACAACACCTCCTTGACAGCTTTCAAGCCTGCGCGTCACGTGACATAACGTTACGTCCCGTAGGCCTGCACGGGCGCTGATTGGAAGCGAGTGCCGCGTCAGCGTTCGCGTGGGACTCGTTTCCTATCATCGTCTCATATCATATTATAGTTTTATTGCCTTTACCGCGTTTATACTAGAATCTGAACTGTATTAAGGTAATAGTAATATTGTATACAAAATAATTTATATTTTGTTTTAAGGCAGCTCGAGCCCACAGGGAGAAGTAAATTAGTTGACCGTAAATAGTAAGTTTAGTACCCCTGCAACACTGAAAAGTTAGTATATTTTGTTTAAATCAGCGCGCGCTGTTTTGAGTGATTATACGAGCGAAGCAAGCTGTTGTGGTTCTTAGGGTCGGGTAATAAACTTTGTTATGGTTAATGATTAATATACACGTTGGGAATTAATCCCACGGAAAGAAGACGAAGCCATTTTTCCAGGAAAAGACGAAAAATCACCCTATTAAGAAACCAAACGGGAAATATTACAGACATGCAAGGAATGATCTAGAGGAAATTCGTAGTACCGCGCTAATTACTAACTTGTCCCTTAATACAAAATTATCGCTTGCGGTGTCACTAACGTTCCAAGACACCGTTAAGAATCAAATCAAATCAAATGAATCGAACCGCAGTTCGTCAAAGATTTCACCGGTTCGTGGCGATGCGGCCAGCGGCGTGGCAGTCCTGGGTCAGCGGAGTGTGATAGGCGGAGTCAAGTCTGGAAAGATGCTTCCGCTTCAACATTCCAGGAACAGCGTCTTCTGGAATGGCCGACGTGGTGACCGTGGTCAGGTCATGACCGCCGCCGCGGTCGGAGATGGCTGTCGGGCAACGGCAGGAGGACTTGGTGGAGGTCTGGGGCGAACCTCGGGTCTGGACGCCTGATGGGTTCACCTCCGCGCCCGAATCCTTCTGGTCACCGAGGTCTTGCTTTAGCCGCCGTGACCACCGGTTCCCCGAACGCCGCTCTGCCAACCAACACTGCCCGTCGTCTTCCCACGCTCCTCGTCTTCGATATCCCGCTGCCCGGGGCACGCGGCTCGCGTGGGTTGAAGTCCGGCGTGTCAATTCAAACATATTACACGGTGTCCTTCGCGCACATCACACAAGCTGATTTGGCGACACCATATTGTCATTCGATTGACATTACATTGATTTTACCATCTGGCCTGGGCATGATGCAAGAATTCAGTGACTGCACGCGATAACATCGCTTACATGATCGTAAGTGACACTTGTCTATACTCTGTTTCACCTTATGATGTACCGCAAGAAAGGCTACAAGCGCGAGCTCCTTGCTCTGGGGCACATCTCGGCGGCACAAGCTCTCGTGAATTAAGAGCAGCTGCCAACACCATGAGCTCGCGCTTCTAGCCTTCGCTGCGGTACAACATAAGGTGAAACGAAGTATAGCCGTGTCCGCGCTGAATACGTACGTCTACCTGATTTTCAACTGTGATCTGTTTTGCTGTCCTATCACTCCTGTCTCGCCATTTTGTTCAAGTATTTTTGTATAAACATTGCATTCCTACAGCAATATTTGAGTGACTCAATGTTTTCGACTTAAAACAATCACATTTTTCTATAGACGTCTTAACGCATACCTCGTGCCATTTCGTAACGATTATTTAGCGGTGTAATAATTTGCTCGTGTAATAAAGTGTTTTCTAGACCAGTTGTTATGTGCAGCTTTCATCCTAGCTAATAAAACACGCGTATGTGACTAAAAGCGCGTTGCGACGGTTGATCCACGCGCGTTGCCTTCGCTTCGACGCGCGCCCCCAGTGGCCTTCCTTTGCGACATCACGAGAAGAGTGCTATGGACTTATTTTTAGAAGGTGTTGCGCGAGCGATCACGTGACCTTCCTCTCCCTTCTCGGCTTCTGATTGGTCGAACGCACCGCAACGCTTTCGCAAGTTGAGCGAGTCTCTGCTCTTTTGCGTCGCGCTACCCTGCGTTGCGGGACGGCGCGCGTCGTACCGCTAGTGACCGCTCCCGGCCGCAAGGGCGCCGCAGCGCATTCAAACGCGTTCAAACTCGAATGTGCGTATAAGCATTAAGAGCCGAACGCGCCCCAGAGGGCAGATTTTATAGGCAATATCATCCATACCACAGAATAAATAACCACGTATTTTTGTATAGTGCTTCATAGAGCCTGGACGTTAGTACGAAATTGCATGCCGCCACTGTGGCATGCAGTGCTCAGGTTCCTAACGGTAATTGACTGCAACGTAGACCTGGTTGAACGCTTATATAGTTTTTTTTTTTATTTCAAGCAAAATAATGCGACATGCCTTTGAAGATTTAAAATGACCGATTTTCACGGGTTAATCGAGCGGAGTTTGAAGAAAGTAGAGAAGGATTATTGTTTTTAATTGCCGCAAAAAGTTTGCATAACTTTGAAATTTGAGATTGTTAGATTTTATATATTAGATTAGAAGTTACACTTACAATAGTAGAACGGTAAAGTTTCATAAAAGAAAAAAAAACATGTATTACTACTTTCTACAGAAGGATTCACCTCAAAAACTTACTTTTAAAACATGTAAAACTTCGCCGAAAATTGCCCCAATACAAAAGACTTGCTCGAGAAGACAAAATATGCCATTTTATGTATTTCTGAATTTAAACGCGAATGAAACAAGTTTAAGTGATTCCCGTGGACCAGTCTATCTGCGTTATTTATACACATATTTACATGGTGTAGAAAGTTGTGTTCTTTATTCCTGTGGCCCTCGAAGTTGCATCAACATGCGATTGGGAAAGTCACGGTTTCCATTTCCTCTCAAACGCGATTTTTGTTCTCACAAGAACAAGGAAGTATTATTGAAAAGTCAAGTCTGTCCAGTTGTGTGCACATGTTTTTCAACGTCATATAATAGTTTGATTGAAGACAAAAATACGACACCTTGTTACTGTCATTGTCTAAACACACCCAGCGACAACACATCGGATTGGTTAATCAAAATGCTATTTTTGCAAGTAAATCTAGCTACACCATACTATCAAAAAATAAATAAAAACTCGTTCCTTCGTTTTCCGCTTTCCACATATACGTATATCTGGAATCAATCAGTATGCAACTTCGGCCACAACTCCAATCAAACCATTCCGAAACCTAAAAAAAAAATAAACATAAATTGGGCACACTTAAGTAGGAAGTGCTTTACAGCGGAGCTGTTAAGGCTGCGGTCCCACGGCAGCCATCTTGAACAAGGCGTTAGTTCAACCAATAGATGGTGACACGCACCCATGGGGTGGCCGAAATATTGTTTCACGGTGGGATGGCTCCAGCACCATCACGTTCCCATCGTGGCCTTGCTCGCGCCGCAGCCAGCTGTGCTCAGCTGGCTCGATAGCGTGGCCCAGCAAACACATGTATGCGAGAATGTCAGGCTTTGTATAAATTGTTCTCTGATATAGGGAGATGCGGTTCGGTGGTTGTCACGGGCGTTCGCAATAAATCTTACCAAGAAGGAATCAATTGTTGATTGACGTGTCAATATTCCGTCAATGAAAAATTTGTCTGCAGGAATGCACGCTCAGTAGACTCAATCTTCCAAGACACCAGTGGAAGCGGACGTCAAGTAAACTGCTTCGCGATTCACGGTATTTACCTCGCCATTATAATGATGACTGAAAAGTGACGTCACGAAATATTGTGTTTCACGAGATCCGGAAGATGTTGTAAAGGCGGTTACATTATAGTTCCCAGAAAACAAACGGCCGTTGCAATATTTTCGGAAATACCGACACACATTATGTTGTAAGTACAGCTTAGGAGGAATATGATGAAAAGCATCAGTATAAATAGGAAGACGTTTATTTGCAATGAAGACACTATGATTGAGCGGCGTTTAGTGACGGCAAGTGATGAGCGTTCGGGAATTTAAAAGTTCACACGAATGCTAGCTATGGGCATGCGGACAATGAAGACCTGTTTTGTCGGGAGATGGAGTTGCGATGATTCCCTGATATCGGACGACTCGTGGCAGAACGAACAAGCAAGTTTCTTCTCAGCGAATGGTAAGCGTCAAGTGTCAAGTACAACACGTCGCTACCGACGTTGTCGACGTTTCGAGCACTTACCGCTTTCGACAAAAGTGTTGGCACCTGGGCTAACTTTGCGGAAAGGCTCGAAGTCTTCCTCGAGTCCAGCGCCATCATGAACAGTAACAGAAAACGATCCACTATTCAGTCGGTGGGTGGCAAAACGTATCCACATCTGCGGAGTCATGGTCGATGCGTACTGTAAGTGATTGGAAGTTTACACGATGCATGCCACGACGTCCAAACGCGTCAGTGACGTTCTACGCTCTCTCTTCGCAACTTTTGGCCTACCGAAAATACTTTTCTCTGATAACGAGCTGAATCTTCTTTCAAATAAAGTATACAAGTCTTTGAGAAAAATAAAAACGGCATCAGGCACCACATTAGTGCACCATGCCATTCTGCAACTAGCGGGCAAGCAGAACAAATGGTGTGCGAAACGAAGAAAGCCCTCTTGAAGCTTACGGAAGAAGCAGGTCAGTGAAGAATCGCCAGGTTCTTTTTCCGGCACCACGCGACGGTCTCATCTTCCACGATAAAAACACCCGCCGAAGCAATGTTCGGCGGACGAAAAGCCACACCCCTCGATCTCATGACACTATGGCCTACGAACGAAGATCGAGAGATTCCAAGATTGGGAGTAATGGCAGTTTATTCGATCGGACAACTCGTCTACGTGAGGAATTTCAGCGGAAGTCCGGCCTTTCATGCAAAACTTGAGTAGAAAAGGCTCTATGTTTGTTTGACCAGAAGGTGTCATCCCTCTGAATACGTTGGATATCAATGCCATTGAGTGTAAATATGACGAAGTCACGAAACTCTCTTTGTGTATTGTGTAACCGCCCTTGTATTTAGTAGCAGAAGCTATGGTGGTGATTTGGACCTTTCACACCAGGCTCCTTTTTTATTTTTCGCCTGATACTCTTTTGCGGTTTCGGTAGGCTATAAAAATCTTTTGGAACGGGGACACTTCACCTCAATGAGGCCATTTGTTCCAAGCAGTACATCAGGGGATGCTGCTAGAAATCTGTCCTTCATATTAATGAATAAGCCGCGCTTTCGCACAGTGCAGTTTTCATGTTCCGCATACAGTTGTGAAGCACCATCCTCATTGATTCTACCATATTCTGTTGCGGGTGAAGAAAAGTCTTTGGGTACACAATACCTGAAACAAGTCTGGCACTGTACGTTGTGGTTCGATACCCACTAATGTCGTCGTCCTTATAGAGCCTCATCATTTAATCATTACCTCGCCACCTCATATTGCTCTTCATCAACAGTAAGTACAATAGGTCACCATATTACAATCCATGAATTGAAAAATTGAGTCGTTCAGTCCTTCATTATGTTTATTATTTATGTAATGTTATTACGTTACATTACCTCGAGACGATCGACGTCCATCGTCGATCTTCAAATATACCTGTATATGAATTAGACGCACAATCACAAAGAACACAGCGTGCCGCCTCTTTTCTTAGGATCTTTTTGAAACCAGCACAAGCTGGCGTTCTCTCTTCAGAGACGGTTTGAACGGTCACCCATAAAACCCGCGTTTCTCCTACCCGGCCGCTTCCTCCTCTCATCACGTGTAGTTGGTTATAACTAAATAAGTTATATTAATGGTGTATTATTCATATTTAGTTTCAGTTTCAGTCAGGGAAAGGAGGCTCGCGGAATCTAGAGCCGCTAAATGAGCTGCGCTTAGAGTATCGGCACTACGTTTTCCTACATTGTTGTGGGCGCCGCCATTTTGGTGCTTGTGCAGAGCAGACGCAACTGCCGATCCTCATGATTCAAAGTGCGACTTCCTCAGCAGTACATTCGGTGTTAGGAGGCTCTTGTAATATTGCTTTGCTTTGTCGCGAACTGTTAAAACATTTGTGGAGGACGAAAAAGCGTTTCCTGTGATTTCAGATAAAGCTTCAGATAACTGGCAACCATGATTTTAAGCCACAATATGGCTAAGTGTCGCTACTCTGAAGCGCAGCTAATTTAGTGGCACTAGCGGGAACAATGAGGAAGAGGCAGGCGTCAAAAAGTAGTGGCTTGTGGAACCCACGGGGCTTACATCATATCCCCTTCAGGTATTAAAAGCTCCTTGAACACGGGCATGAATAGTGTCATTAAATAAGCTACGCGTCAGAGTAACGACACTTGGGCATATTGTAGCTTAAAATCATGGTGGCCAGTCATCTGAAGCATTATCTAAAATCACAGGAAACGCTTTTCCGTCCTCCACAAAAGTTTAAACAGTCCGCGACAGAGAAAAGCAATATTACACGAGCTTCCTAACACCGAATGAAATGCTGAGGAAGTCGCACTTTTGAATCGTGACGATCGGCAGTTGCGTTTGCTCTGCACAATACCCAAAGTGGCGGCGCCCACCACAATATTGGGGAACGGAGTGCCGATACTCTAAGAGCAGCTCATTTAGTGGCTCTAGGCACGAAGTGAACTCGGTGTATTATTTTTCTTTTTCGTCTTTATCCTTTATCGATTTCAATCATATCGAATAATGAACACCTTATATCACACTACGCTTGTGTAATTATTTATCTTAAATTTATTAACCTGACCCAGTACTTAAACAATTCATTTGTCGACAGTAAATCTTCAAAAATATTTTCTAAATGTGAAGGTAAAAAACATGGACATTGATGATGATGCAGACGCCAACGCCGCCCTCGAAAATTTCTTGAACATTAGAAATCTGCAGTTTTGTCTGCCATCCGGCAGGTAGCGCAAAAAACGCCCAAACAATTTTTAATTGTTTTTAAAATTAACTAAGCTCTACACCTATCAAGAAACCAAAGCAAGATCATTGTGAAAATCGAACACATCGCAATGTATATCTATTCCATGCAATAAATGTTATTAGATGCCAATAAATCTGTTTGATGTCCATAAGAGATATGCGTCAACAACAGGTAACTTTGAAGTGCTCCTGGAGCGTTATGACTTTGAAAATGAAAAAAGCCATCGTCCACTTCTTAGGCAACCATTGTAGTTCTAAATGTTATAAATATTTTATCATAGTTTAATTATTTCCTCAGTGGCGTTTGAAGCACCGTGACTCGAAGCACAAAAAAGTGTTACGTTTGATATAGAATATCTAAAGAAAACAAAAGTTACACAATATTAAATTTTTTTCCGCATATTACCAATTATAAGCACATCATCTGTAGCTAATTTCATTGCCTTAGCGCATTTCATTAAAAACATCTATGAGCTGAAAAGTTACAATTTTAGGGCAATATTTGGAGAGATGAACAAAACAAAGTAGTGCAAATACCAAAAAAAAGTATATCGTTACATTCTGCTCCGACCTCATCTTAAAGGGTAACTGCAAAAAAAAAATGTATTTTTAAGCAGCCTAATTAGGACAAGCATGTCACAAAACAATTTTTCCGCCAAAAACAAAATTTTTTACAGCAATATTTATTGCGCAGGACTGATTTTAGTTTGCGTATTTCACCCGTTTTGAATCGCGCGCCACAAAGTTGCTATTAAACGTCACGGAGTAGCTGCTATACGTTACGGAGTGACGTATACCAGCCACTCCGTGGGCGTCGAAAGAGCGGGAGTTTCAAATGCGGAGAGGCTGGGACTCCGACTAAATTACGTCCTGTGGCGTAAATATTGCTAGAAAAAATTTGTTTTTTCGCGGAAGATTTGTTTTGTGACATGCTTGTCCCAATTAGGCTGTTTAAAAAAACACTTTTTTTCTTTGCAGTTACCCTTTAACAAAACTGCTCTATTGGAACCGTGTTATCTTTAATAAATTCTTCATGAAACATGAACCAGCGGAGCGAGTGAGGGTCCGCGCCATCATATTCGCAACGCTACAAATGCGCATGAGCAGTATAAACCAATACATTCATAATATGAAATGAAAGAGGATTAGTTTGCCTTTCGAACAACATCAATCTCACAAAACAGTATTTAAAAGGAGATGAGTAATGACCTGCCAAAAAGTACCTAAACTGCCACATTCCGTGGGACCATGGCCTTAAGAGTGCAGCTCTTAGGCGCCCGTTTCCGGCTTGAGCGGCGTCGGCATCGCCGTCGGGGTTACCGTGCGGTGCATGATGGGTAAATTTCCCCGCTAAATTTAGCGGAAAAATCTTCCTGCTAAATCTAGCGGAAAATTTTCCCCGCTAAATTTAGCGAAAATTTTCCCCGCTAAATCTAGCGGAAAATTTTCCCGGTAGATTTAGCGGAAAATTTTCCCCGCTAAATCTAGCGGGAATTTTTTCCCGCTAAATTTAGCAAAAAATTTTCTCCGCGCCCCGCTCCTCGAGGTCAGGTTACCCCCCAGGCCACGTTACCCCCCTGGTCACGTGACCCCCAGTCACGTGACCCCCTAGTCACGTGACCCCACCGAGGTCAGGTGAGCCCCCCCCCCCGTGCCTTCCCCTCCTCCTCAAGAGCTGCGCTCTAATTCGACGTTACAAGGAGTTGTAAACGGCTTTCATTTTTTACCGACTATTCGCCACCCCGCCATCCCGCCCCGCCAAAACCATCACGCAAATCTGGTTTGTGCGCATGCGCACAAACCAGATTTGCGTGATGGTTTTGCGCATGCGCCGTGGTGACGACAGCGCCACCGCTGCGGTGTGACGCTCCATTCGCGTGCTGGTACTGAATATTTCGGGCAAGTATACAGTATATTATCAAGTCTTTTCGTTGAAATTGATTTTTTTATGTCCTTTGTGGATTCTCGCAGGGTCCTCCTGATGGCTGACGGACGAGTATTGGAGTACGGAACTGTGCAAGAGTTGCTTTCCAGACCGACGTCAGTGTTTAAGCAGATGGCCCAAGAAACGCATTCAAAACTGAATCGGGAATAGCCAGTCTATAATTTCTTTCTATTTTTCAACCCGTACCTTGCGGTTGCAGTCTGGAAAGTTCCCGAATGAGGGAAAACAGTCTCCGCAATGTCAGAGTACTGTGGAAGGTGATCGAGAATTTTCGCACCACTTTAAGGGTTTCCAACTTAAGCTATTGTCCCATTGCTCATATGTCATACATTCATACATGAGACACGATTTGAACGTAAGCATTTCGGCAGAGAGCTGCCTAGTTGGGGGAAAATTTCAGAAAATGTATTAAAATTACCAACGGAACTCTATAAAGAAAGGTACCGACGTTTCGAAACCGGCTAGTTTTTTCTTTTGTTTTTTCTTCAATGGCGATTATTTACACGTAGGGTAGAGCAACTTTGTTTTCTTCTACAGTGATGGTCTCTTTTTTTCTCTCACTTTCTTGTCTCGATGTTTGCTGCAGACACGTTGAGAGAATTATCTAGGGTCAGACCTGAAGCATGTTTCAAGCATGATTGCTTCGTACACATGCGCATGCTGTAAATATGCCTGCAAAGAGCTTTTGCATAAGCAATGTCATGCAAGGAAGGAACAGCACACCTCGAACGATGACTGCAGGCTGCCGTCTGTCTGATGTAATACAGCAGTGTGGCCGCTGCTTCAGTGAGTCGGTCACAGTTTGCACTTAATCTGGATTAGCGGAGTTCGAGGTGAAGCATAAAAAAAATCAATACGAGCGAAATCGTGATATACATCATGAGTTAAATCGTGATTTAAACGTGACCAGTTTTACTATAACGATTTAAATAACACCTTCCCAGCAAAAAAAGAAAAAATCCCGAAAATGTTTTTTTTATTTACCGTTTCTCTGTTATTTGATGATGTTTACGTGCAGTTGTTTTGTATTTAAATGAAAGAATCGTCATGCAAGAAAACTTTTAATAAAGTTAACATCAGCAAAAAAAAAAAAAAGAAACCGCTTTTTTTTTAGCAGGTCGGAACGTTCAGCAATTAATCTCAACCTTTTGTCACTCTAAGAAATCTGGAGCGTCCGATCTTCCGCAAAGCACTTAGGTGAGCCAATGACGCGCATTCTAGAGAAGTCGCTCGGCGAATGGCGAAGCTGGTAATGTGTCTAGATATAAAAAAAAACTGAAAACAAAAAACAGTCCGAGCTTTGACACTGACCACTGTGAAACGTGCGTGCTCAATGTCACAACGGGGACAGTTTTTTTTTTCGTTGTTGTAAGTTTCAACACATTATTAACCCCGTCATTCACCGAGCGACATATGCGGATTGCGGCCATTGGCTCACGCAAGTGGTTAGCCGGAAAGCAAACGCTCCAGACTTCTTAGAGTGTACTTTGTTCGTCAGCTAAGTTACGTCCAACTGCATCAAAATCATAACAAAAAAAGAAAATTAGAAAACATGTTTTATTGCAATCAAGTGAGACTGCGAAAGAAAGGTTAAAAAAAAAGCTGAACTGATTTTTTAAAAAAAATTAAACTAATATTTTTTTGGTGTGCGGGGGATGACATCAATACAACTTTGAAAATAAACTGTATTTTACGTTTCCAGTAATTCTTTCTTCTGCATTGTTATCAGTGATCAGACCAATCTCGTATTCGATCTGCGGTGCTTCAAACAGGTATATAGTGGTAAGCAATCACTATAGACCGGCACAATGTTTACAAACAAGTCAGCGTTTGCCCACAACAGGTGCGGGCACTGCACGTGCGCCGAAACCAAATTTGCGCGAACGGAACCTTGTGCGCATGCGCAGTAGCAGCAACAGCGCCACCGCAGCGGCGTGACGTCACAGCCGCGTGTTGGTGTATATTCGAGCTACATTGACTTAGATCAAACTAATCTGATTTATATAGATTTTGTTTAAATCAAGTAAATCTAATTAATTTCAACTTAAAAAAAAAATCTTTATTTTTTCCCCATTTTGGTAGAGTACATGTGCACACAAAACATAGAGCCGAGCTGTTTGCCGCTCGCCACATGCGTTTTCGGAACGCAGGAAAACAGCACGGTGTCATGTGGCCCAGTAATTACCTGCCAACACTGTACAGCAGCGCCACCAGAGCTACGCGGAGTGCATGTTTTACGCAATGGCCTAGTTTTTTGGAAGAATCTCAGATAAATATTTTTTATTATACTCTATATCTTACTATACGCGTTTTCATCTGAAAGGAAAAGAACAAAGTTTTGCAAATTGTTTATACCTACAAGATTTGCTTGCTTTGATTTGCTTTCCTAGAAGATTTGCTCGCCAGAGGTAGAAGTGATGCTTTTAGCGTTTTAAACGCGTACGTCTTGAAAAGATAACATATATCTAACCTAAATGCACTTACGCATATATCGACTCTTCACATAAAGGGGGAATTTAATATTGCTCTGCCAAAAGCCAACTTTTTTATTTTTTATACTGTGGCTTGTGAGGTGAAAACGGATAATTTGCGCGCACCACTATAGAATCTTTCCCCTTTCGGTTGATGCGAAAGAAATAAAATACTTAAATTAAATTAAATTCAAAAGATGGGAACCAAAAGAGATCAGTTTTTATAATCCGGGAGCAACCGGGATAATAAGCCCTAAAAAAAGATTTGGGTTTAGTGGTTTTTTTTTTGTATTGTGAACTTTATGTTCTCGAAGTTCTTTTGTTAGTAAGGTGACCCAGAGAAGACAACATGCAGGCTAAAGGCTTCATGTTGTCTTATCTTGGGGTCATTGGAACATGCTTTTGTTCCCGTTCATACGTAGTCAACCTCACTGACCTTGTACGGATTTGATTGGATGACCCCATTTCGTAACTTTCCCAAGAAAGCAAAATAGAAAGAAAAAAACAAAACCTTAATGATTTTGGGGTTATTGTGTGACGAACTGCCAGCGTGACGAATCATCCTATGACGAATGTTCCGCTGTGACGAACGGGCCTGTTACCAGTTTCCCTATGACGAATCGATATGTGACGAATGGGTACTATCCCGCAATGGGTGAACCGTTGTCATATTAGCGTTTTTCACAAATAATACTTTAGTTGCGAGTACAGCCTCGTCCTGTCGGGTTTCTTGTCTTCACTCTGTCTTCGTCGTTTGAGCGGTTTTCATCATGTATAACGTTGTGGGAGCGAGAGTCTGCTACCACGGCCAGAAGCCGCTGCCGGCCGCCCAAACTGGAGAACATTTGAGGCGCGCAACAGCGCACGTGGGACAGGCGCAGAAGCCTACAAAAGAGGGCACACGCCGACAGAGAGGGGAGACGGACCGTGGTTGCGGAGGCGTGCAGTCCGAACGCTCCGGCAATTCCTGTTACTCTAATAAATGTAGTTTCTCGTTTTGGAAACCCCGGCTTCGTGTTGTTCCTCCTGGATGGGCATGTAGCAAGGCAACCCTACCACAACGTTTGCCAACTCGCCCAATTCGATACCTTACAGAAGACTAGTTCTTATATAGTCACGAGTAACAACGGTGGCAAAGTGCAGCTCTGAAGGTCATGGGTGCCTCGCGGTAGAAGGGCACTATCACACAAAGGCAACGTGTGGAAACACCAGCACGAACGGCTAGAAAACGTGCTGGTCCGTGGAAGAAGGAACCTCGATATCCTACTGACTGTTTTATCCTGTTTTCAAAGGTTAACAGAAGCTTTAAAGAGAATTTCAGACACCGCGTTGTTGCGCATGCACTTTCGGATTTTCTGCATTTACAGTTTTGGAGAAGTCATAAAGCACCTTTGCAGGGAGCACGCGTAAGATTCCACTCTGCCATGATGATCACAACAGTAAAATATATAGTTAGACAACCTACAACGCCATAAGTGTTTGTATTAAAACAATGACCTGGGCGACCTTGGTACAATGTTAGGCTGTCATTACTCACCAGAACCAACTTCCGAGGGTAAACCTTCACTAAGTTCACAAATGTATTATTGTAGATCGAATGAACTGCCGTACAAATGTTTGCTGCACGTATTGATTACGTTGGCTCAGATGTTCCCCAGAATAAAGCTGGAGGCAATGCAGGCCATCGTAGACAAACCCATTTTGAAAAGCGTTGTATCCAATCAGCGGCGTAGACTTTCCATTTTCCCGGGGGGGGGGGGGGGCCGGCTGAGAAGTTCCCCGGGGGGGGGGGGTGCTGCGCGTTATGTTTCCGCCAGAACTGGAGATTGAAGCTAACGCAAGCACGCTGGGATTCCATTTCCCACGTATTTTGTCAATAAAGGCAACGTGGGCGGTATTTTGTTTACATCCTACTACTAGAAGCTCGTTACATGGCACGTAAACAGCGTCTCGGAATTAATAATAATAATAATAATAATGGTTTATTTTCCAGTGCCCACAAACAACCTAGCGTTCTATTGTGTGGTGCACAAACATGGGTGAAGTATTATACATTTAAGACAAAATACAAATTATCAAAAACAAACTAACAACAAACACAAGCAAAAAAAAATGATCAAGGCTTGGGCCCGGAGGGGCCTCTGCCCCCCCCCCCCCACCCTAGATCTCACCAGGGGGGCATGAGCCCCGTTGCCCCCCCATAGTCTACGCCTATGTATCCAATACCTGTTGCCACGCCTGCACAAGGTTCAGATGGCGAACAGACCATGGCTCAGCAGTCAGCTATCTTTCATTTCGCTTCAGACGTAGCCTGAGAAGTACACATTGAACCTTATACTCCGTTTCATACTTACTATACCACGCTATCAAAGCTACTGGCGCGAGCGCGCACCTTCATGTATGGTTTTGTTTGCGCGAGAACATGTGCAAACGATCTGCGAGATCCGACCCCATGCTCGCACCAGCAGCTTTGACAGCGTTGTGCACTAAGTATGAAACGAAGTAAAAATAAACCTTAGACATAGATCTTCTTACATACAACTTAGACGAAGACTTTACACTTTAGATACACTTTAGGAAGAGAGCTTGCACCTTAGATACAACTTTGACGTAAACCTTACACCTAGGATACACCTTGGATGCATCTTGGACATATATAGTCCTTATACCCTATATGTATGCATATTAGGCAGACCTTGCACCTTAGATTCACCTTAGACATAGACCTTACAGCGAATATGCACCTTAGGCATAGATCTTATAACGTAAATATAGACCTTACACGTTAGATACACGTTAGATGCACTTTAGACAGGCATTATACACTATATTCACCTCAGGCGTAGACCTTACACCATAGATACACTTTAGACCTAAACCTTATATCCTGGACACTCTCTCTTTCATCTGACCTCAGCACACCATTCGAACAATAGGCAGTTCTGACATGTTCACGAAATGAACAGCGCCCGTATGATCTCATGGCAGCGTGGGTCAGCGTCAGCTGGTATGCCTCGTCCGGACTGTAATGCGGAAGCCCAGGCTGCTTATCCTGGACGAGGCCACATCCCAGATGGACGGTGACACAGATCAGCTGATCCAGGCTACGCTTCGGGAGGCATTCGCCCAGTGCAAGCAAATCACCATAGCGCACCGGATACATACCGTGCTCGATCACGACAAGTAAGTGTATAAGCAGAGTCTATCATAAGAGCATAGCTAAAGTTAATCTAAGAAAACAACCTTGAATGGCGCCAGCTTGGCGGTAACATCCATATTGTGATTATACTTCGTCTCGCCCTACGATGGACAAAGGCACAAGCTACGGAACGCCAGATCCAATCCCGAGCCACTTTGAAATTGTGCAGTATTTCGCTTCGATGCGCGCATTGGTGCCCTTGTTTTGGATCACTTTTCAGGGGTGGGTGGACATCGGCTCGAATTGAATAGCACTGAGTGACTCAACAATTTTACATTGCCAAGAAAGCCACGACATACAGGCTCTTTGCAGCGTCGAAGCTATAGAAGTGATGCGGCGTATTTGGATTTGTAGCATTATTCGTCCACTCCTGATTAATGTTATCCACGTCATAGTATAGCGTGGAACACGATTGGACCTGGCAGCTCGTGGCTTTGGCCTTTAGTTCATCGTAGGGTGAGATAAAGTATAGAGTATACTTTAAATTGCAAACGTTACTATCACCCATCTGGATGCCGAAGAAAAAAAGGTAAAGGACTTCGTTATGGCAAGTTGCTTTCTCCAGACACAGGTTATGTGCATATAAAATGTTTCAGTCTCGGAAACATCACGTAGGATTTCATGTCAGTAAAACATTCACAGTTGATGCAAACAAAAAATGATAAATTTTCGTTTTTGGAATTGGCCGTAGCTTAAGCATCTGAGGAGTTTCATAAACTCTCCTGATTTTTCCCGCGTGCACACGTGCTGTACTGTTCCCTGTCTAAAGGCTAAACGTCTAGTTCTAGAACTTATTCAATTTTTTCTAGATAATTTCCATTTATCTTCGAATAGCCTCTTTGTTACTGCAATCCTTTTCTCTTCCGTCCTTCCATCTTCGCCAGCGAAACCCAGGGCCCCAGGCAAATCTGTTACCCCTTCAGTGAGGGCAGACGAAGCCCCGTGCACTTCAAAGCCCAGTGCTCTAGTGTCTCGTTCTCATTATGGCAGGCAGCACATAATGTTTCTGTCTCCTGAAATTTAGCCCTTTACGTCCTTGTCCTCAGACCTCCCGTTCTCGCCTCAAACAGTAAAGAACCTCCCAGTGAATTGTCGCACACATTTTCCTTTATGTCCTGTTTTTTTTCCTGTACATTGTTAAAGCTGATTTTTCCTTACGTCCCACATTTGTTTTTCTGCCTCTTTCACCTACTTGCCCACTGAAGTACTCTGTTCATCCCCATCACTTGTGTGTATGTATTTAAATGTAAGCTTTCGGGTTCGGTTTGTCCAGTTTGTGTTTAAACTTTTCATGTATAAGTACTTGAGTACCTTCCTTGCCCAGCGCATATCATCAATTTCGGTCAACCTTTGTTCATATTTCAAATCAATTTCTGCCTCTCTGCTCACAAAAGACGACCAGCCCATGTCCACCTGTACTCCCTCGATTGGTGTGTTTCCGTGTGCTCCAAGTGCCAATCTCCCTATGCTTCTTTGTCAAATTTCTAATCCTGATTGAGCCTCTGATTTCATGGACAGTACCCCATTGCCAGAATACAGTCCTGGTACCATCACTTTTTCCCACACCTCTGTTCACTTGATATATATATAGTTCCATAGTGCCTTGAACTTTGTAATAGATGAATTTCTTTTCCTTTCTCTAATTATATATTATCCTCTTATCCCTCTAGATATTTCCTTCCCTCATTGAGCCAGACTCCCAGATATTTGTATTTTCTTACATAGTCTATTATAATGTCTTGTATCCTCAGGGGTTCCCTCTTGTCGTCGTTAAACACAATTACTCCAGACTTATCACTACTAAACCTCATGCCCAAGGTGTCCGCTTCCTCTCCACATATTCGAGCTAGTTCCTGTGACGTATCCTGTTTATCTGCCATAAGTAATATGTCGTCCGCTTACATAAGTCCTGACATTACCTATACTACATTTCTCCCTCCTTCAATATAATTCACATCAAAACCTAAGTTGCTCTGTTCTAATTTCTTTTCCATTCCACTGACATATAGAATGAAGAGCAGTGGTGACAGTGGACAGCCCTGTCTGAGCCTTTTTTTATTGCTGCGGGTTGTGTAGTTTCTGCTTCCCATGTTTTAATTACCGTATTGTCTGTGTACAGCTGCTGAAAAAATAGAACCAAATTTGCATCTAAGTTATAGTCCTTCAGCTGACCCCAGAGTTTTTCCTGCCTCACATTATCGTAAGCTCCCTTGATGTCCAAAAAACTAACCATGAAGTAGTTTGGTTCTTTATTGCTATTTCGATACATTGCGTGGTGACGAATGAGTTGTTTTTCGGTCTTCTATCTTTACGAAATCTGTTTTGAAGCTCACCCAGCAGTTGCATATCTTATGCCCATTCCTCTATTCTCCACTTTAATATCTGCATAGCTAATCAGTATACACCTGAAGTTACCGTTATTGGGCGATATGCCTTAATGTTTTCTTTGTTTCTTTTGCCTTTATATATTAGTCTCATTTTACTTAGTTTCCAATCATTGGGTGCCTAGCATAATTATTTGATTTATCACATGCCGTAACTTCAATTTGCTTGCTTTTCCTAGTGTCGTAAAGAGTTCCATCGGTATGTCGTCTGGGAATGTCGCTGTACCTGCTGGAACCTTACTTTCTGCCTTATCCCATTCTCTTGTGGTCGTCTCTATTGTTATACAATTCTGCTCCTCCTCTACACTGCTGCTGTCAGTGCTGTCCACTGTCCCCCTCTCCTCAAGCTGGGTGGAAGCCTCTTCGATTATCGGCCTAATATATTCTCGTGCCTCTTCCCCCTCTACTATTCTCCTCTCCCGTATGGTCAATATGTGTGGAAAATCCTCTGTCTTTCTCCCCTGCGCTTTAATGTGCTTCGAAAACTTTTTCCCGCATTCCTACTTTCGTTATCTATTTCCATCATCCACTGCACTCCCGCACTTCCAATTTTGGCTTGTATTAAACCTGATTTCTCCCTTTTTCGCTCGTGAAAGCTCTCCTATTTTGACGCTACTTCAGCTGGCAAAGCTCCCTTTTCTTTGCCTACCTACGCTTTCTACATGCCTCTTGGCGCCAAAATATGGCTGTGACCTCCTTATTCCGCGAGCGTTTAACTTTGTGTCTTAGTTTTTGCTTTCCTCTTTGTTTAATATGATGCTTCTCTAATTCTCTTTTACACATTCCTATTAAATCCTAATACGCCTAATCTCTTTCTGCATGTTTCGATACTATGTTCTTAATACTTTAGATACGTTTTGTATATAAGCTTCACTTAATTTCGGATTTACGCTTCACTTAAATTTAGATTACCCGCTCGTTCCTGAGCTCTATCTGGTTTGATAGTGCCAAGTTTAATCTTAATTCTTTTGTGGTCACTTTCTAAGTTTTTTGTACCTCGTCTATTTCCAAACTTCCTAGCCTGTCATACAGTTTGTGGGACATGAGGCAGTAGTCTATTAATGAGTGTAAGTTGTTTTGCTTCCAGATTATTTTCCGTCGCATTTCACTTGTGCTTTAACTAATACTAGGTCCAGGGTATCACATAAATCTTCTAGCAACTTTCCGGTTGTATCTGTGAATCTGTCAAACACTTCTAAGTGTTAATTCATGTCTCCTATGGAAATTATTTGATAATTAAGGCCAATTTCGTTGCTTTCCCTCGATATACGTATAAAGAGTTCTGTATTTTACTCCCTTGAGCCATTTCCTGTTTTCAGGTAAGCAAACCCCAGAAGAATTTTCAGACCTGCTACCCTACCTTTCAGCTATAAGTGTTCCCCCGCAGCTTTCCTTCTCTTTTTCCAAGTCCTATCCTTTAAATACCATGCCCAGACCTCCGCCTTTGCGTCCACCTCCCATCCGGTTTCATTCCATCCAGGAGTAGCCTGGCATGTACGGTAGTTCCTCTTCATCTCTAAGGTAAGTTTCCGCTACCCCATACACTGTGAAGTTTGCAGCATGCAATTGTTCACTACTTTATTTTGTTCTTCCTCCCATTTTATTTTGTTTCTACCTCCCAGCATATTTATGAAGGCTAATTGAGCCAATTCTTTCTCTTATTTCTACCGGGCTTCCTCCTGCTCTCCCAGCTGCTCTTGTGGTACTCACACTCAGGACCTTTCCCCGACTCTGTTACGGGTGCATATATAGTACCGGTCAGGTACGTAGCCAGGATTTTGTTTCGGGGGGGGGGGGGGGATGGGGCCCGCTTAGGGACAAAATGCTCTATGAGGGAGAAGGGGGAGAGGAGCTCCCAGCAAAATTAAAGATTTTTTTTGGGGGGGGGGGCCGCCCCCCCCCCCATTCCCCTGGCTACGTGCCGGGTACCGGTACATCTACACCGGTGTCCTCCAGGCTCCATGGGTCCCCAAAAATCTACCACATGACGCCCAATCCTATCTCCTATCATGCTACCTGTGACTCAACTGGAGAGGATGCACCATGCAAAAGGGTCGGAGCAGAGCCTCATACACCACCTTGTTTACTTCCAATACGCCGTACTAAAGTCGTTGGCTAAACTCCCTAATCACCCGGTTAGCTTACACCACCCGCTGCTCTGCCTGAAAAGACTGCCCCCAGACCTCTGGAATAGTGCATATTTGCACCTGTACCCTCTCAGAATCCTCCCTTAGTTTACGTACACCAACCTCTATGTGTCTGCTGAGGTTCTGGCTCCTTCTCTTCAACACATCATTGAGTCCCGCATGCATTTCTACTAGGTTATCATCCCCCATGTTAAACCAGAGCTCTTCCTTCGCTTTCGCCATAGCGTCTACGACGCACTTTGCTGACTGGGCCACTACGTTTACCTTCCCGTCGCCTTTCAACCTAGCCAGTAGGCCCCCTTTAACCCTTGTTACGTTCGAGTATCCTATCACCAGTACCCTCTTAGCCCCTGACTTCCTGTCTTCACTCCCTTTCCCTCCGTCCCTGCCCTGCAACTGACTCCCTCCAGCTATCTGCGCTACCTCACTTAGCGTCTGTGGGCTTACCGCAACGTCCTTTACTGCCCCGCTGGTAACCTTCGGCACTAGGGCACTGTAGGGTCGAGGAGCCACTCCCGTCCGCTGACTTCCACCTGTTCACTAGCGCTTACTTCCCCTAGACTGCCCTTCCCGCTGCATTCGTTGTGGCCTCCCTCCTCAGCTGCTTCAACCCAGCCTCGCACTCCCTCTTACGCTGCCCCGTCCCAGCCTTCCACACTTCCCCCTTCTTGAGCTCCTCCCACTGTCCCTCAAGCTCCACCCGCTTCTCCCGCACCTTACCAAGCTTGCCTACCATGCGCTCCACCTTGCTTTCCCATTCACTGATGAGCTTTTGAAACTCTGCGTTAAGTTTATCGCTGTTAGCTGACACCTCGACCTGAGTCTCCAGGACCACCCACTTCCCTCGCTCTACTTTAAACTCCCACTTGACCTCCTCAACCCTAGCTGCGCACAACTTAAATCCCTCCTCAACAATTTCGCAGATTCGGCAAATTAAGCTACCCTCCCCTGCCTTGACTAAGCTCTCAAAATCTGTGTCATGTAGATGCACCCACCGCATGCACTCACCACACAACACTATGTGATCACCCCCTTGGTAGGGTTTCCTACGCCGAGACATTGCGCCTATCTGCCTCAAACTGTTCCCGACAAAAATTACAAGAAAGCCCTATTGTAGTGTTACTTGCTAGCGGGCCCCCGGCGGCCTAAACGAGCCTCATTTCCTATCCTAGTTCTTTCTAAATCTATTCGAACTAGTTCATGCACGCTAGGACAAAATCTACAAAGTAAACACCAAATACACTTAGCTACGCACGCCTTCGGAAGAGCTGCCACAAAACACGTCCGCTCCACGAGTTCAACTCCGAACTATACTCCGTCTCACTAATTGTGTGCAGTGCAGGCGAAGGCAACGGGCGAGCACTAGAAAGGCGGGATGGAAGAGGAGGTCAGTGGAGCGCGAAGGAAGAAAAGGAGAGCACTAGGAACGTTAAAGAGGTGAGGTGTTCCTCTTCTCCTGCCCAGCCTTTCTGGTGCTTGCCCTTTCTCCCCTCGCCTGGCGTTGTTTTCGCCTGTACTGTATGCAACTAGTGACACGGAGTATAGTTCGACTCCGAACTAATACGACTTTCGAACAGTGTTGCCTGACTTATACACACAAATTTGAAACCTTTAGGAAAATATTTTTTATACGTTTGTTCGTTTTATATTTTAGAGATCATAAAAACAAATACATGGAATTTAGTAATTTAGTAAGCTTGTAAACACAAAGCAATGCACCCTATAAATATTCCATCCCTTCTCCGCTAGGTGGCGTCAGCTTGCTTATTTCCACCCACTCGTATAATAGTCAAACTTGAGGCGAACTGTTGTCAAACTTCGGGATCAAAATTATAGAAATGTCGAGAATGGGCTGGTTGGCAACATCCCTAAAAGGTTATATCTGCCACGAAATAAAATAAAAAAAGAATGTGCTAACATCATGCGTTGGAAAGTTATTTAACGTATTTATACAAAATAAGGACGAGCCATTTCTCACAGAATGTTGCATAAGCTTCTTATTTCAAAATGTAACTTACTTTCTGGACGCCATTACGTATACGCCTTTTTATGTGTCTTGCTTTGTTCTTTCAGGATTTTGGTGAAGGGTGACGGCTGCATTCTGGAATATGGAACGGTCAGGGACTTGCTCTCCAATCCATCCTCGATGTTTAGAAACATGGCCAGAGAGGCATTAATTCAAATGGGCTCGGAGAAGTAAACGAAGCTTTTGGCGGCTTCCCGTGGGTATTCCCAGCAACGACGCTACGCCATCGCACAAAGTTGACTGGATCTCTTTCCATTCGCCCCGACGATGTATCTCTGTGCTGTGTCGCCCATCATCTTATCATCGTCAGAAGCAAATGAGATTGCGCTATCAGGCGATAAAGGGAGCCGAAAAAGAAATCAGAAAAAGAAAAGAAGAAAAGAAACCGAAAATATTATAAGCCATGCTCTACGTTTCTTCAGCTACATATACTAAACACATTTTGAGAATACCGAGCGTTCACTACTCCCGGCATGCTATTTATTATCTCCAAATTCAAATAGCTATTGATAAAGCGGTAAATAAAGCGTATATGCCAAAAGGAACATTCAAATTTTCCCGCGCTCTCTAGTGTGGTGACGTCACATGTTGTTGAACCTGCAAGTCAACCTAGTCAAGCAGCTACTCTAGAAATCACAATATTTCGCTCTTTTTTTGTCTTGCTGGCGTAAGGTTTCTTAGCATTCATTTGACACTATCAAACTTCTTGTAACACATCGGAAACAAGATGTGCATTGTTTCCCTATTCCAATATTTTACGTCACGTTTTGTGAGCTACCAGTATACTGTCTCTCAGCCTCTCACGCCAAAGTTAAAGATTCAATTACTTCACGAAAAAAAAAAAGATAAAACACTTCGCAAGTTGAGATTAGAATTACCAATCCAGATGCGTCTATTAATATGCTGAACCAATTTTGCGGCAAATCAGTGACTCAAAATTTCGCATGGGCTCTCTCTAAAAAAAAAAAACAAAAAAAACGCGTGCTTTCAGATTCAGAAATTACACAGACAGCCAAACCCTGCTAGGAACCAGAATTATCTAGTGAGCGACGATGCTCGAAGTACAAGTATGCTTTAAGGTACCCATCGGTGCCTACCCTTCGTGTGGTGTCGCTACTTTCTGGGCAACTTTAACTTGCTTTCTTATACAGGTAATTTCAACTTGAGGAGCCCTTTATTGAACTATAATTTAATGCAGTAAGATTAACTTCATTGGTATTTGGTAGTTCATTCTTTACCTTTTAGTATAGCTTGAGAATTAGTTTCTGAAGTCATAATGAATTAGAACGCAGCTTATGAGGAGGAGGAGGGCAGGGTCAGAGGGGAGGGAAGGGTACGGAGGGGAATTTACCGGAAAATTGTGGGACGATGTCCCGGTACATTCCTCGCTAAATTTAGCGGAAAATTTCCCCTCTAAATCTAGCGGAAAAGTTTCCCCGCTAAATTAGGCAGGAAAGTGTCCCCGCTAAATTTCGCGGAAAAATTTTCCCGCTAAATTTAGCGGAGAAATTTCTCCGCTAAATTTAGGGGGAAAATATCGTGATAAATTTGGCGGAAACATTTCCCGCCAAATTTAGGCGCAGTGTGACGTTACACTCGTGACGTCACACGTGACGTCACGTGTGACATCATTATGGGAAACGTCCCATAATGCAAGGCGCGGTTACGCCGACGCCGACGGCGACTCCGCTCCAGCCGGAAACAGGCGCCTGAGAGCTGCGCTCTAAAAATGCAACATTAGGTAAATAATAGATATAATGTTTCACGTGAAAAATAATAAAAAAGAGAAACGTTCACGTAGCGCGTAAACTTTTTAATATGAAAAAAATGCATGAGATGAAAGAAAGTGATAATATATTTATTTATTCAGAAATACTACCACTTTCCATTGGAAACTTAAGTAGGTTGCTTACAAGGTAAAATACAAGTTACATAGTTTGCAGTGCATGGTTAAAAAAAAAGACAGTGAGGAGGATGGGGCTACTCAGTGGAGACACAGGAGGATCTTAATACTATGTAACACACTTTTAAATGGAAAAATAACATTAGACCAGTAGCATAGGATGAATTTATGGGAACAAGTCGAATACACATCATATGAGGTGATTGCCCAGAGCAGTTGGGAATGGTTCTGTGGATGTGGAGTGAACAATGGCGTCAGGTAAGCTGTTCCATTCAGACACTTCTCGCGGAAAGAATGAGAATTTGAAGAAGTTGTTGGTACTCTGATATTCGGTGAGTAGCCTTCCTCCTTCTCGTAGCTCTGGAAATGTGCGAAGTAACATATTTCATTTTGTCTATAAGTGTTTGGTCATTTAATTTTTGAAGCAGGAACGTTAGTCTTGAGATATTGGCCCTTTTCTCGAGTGGTGCTAATTGGGATAAATTGCATAAGTGGGACGGTGAGTCAGAGTAGCGAAATTTATTAAAAATAAATCTCGCAGCCAAGCGCTGCACCTTTTCTAGTTGAGCTCCGTGTGTTTTATAGTAGGGGAACCATTCGACATTAGCATATTCCATTATGGGACGTACCAGTGCCTTATAGGCTATTAACTTTGTTTTGTTAGATGCTGATTTTAAAACTCTTCTTAGATACCGTAGTTTGTTAGTTGCTTTGGTAGTAATGAAGTCGATATGGGTTTTCCATTTAAGGCTCTGCTGAAAGTGGAGTCCGAGGTATTCCTACTGTTCGACTTTTTGAAGGGGAGTGTTGTCAATGCTGTAAGGAAATTGCAGAATACTTTTGTATTACTGATTGTCATGTAAACGAATTTTTTTTTGCGTTTAATACCATTTGATAATCAGAATACCAGTCACTGATCACTTGAAGAAAACTGTCTAGTAAAAGCTGGTCGTTTTGAATTTTGACTTCGGTGTACAATATGCAGTCGTCTGCGAACAGTCTAATGTTTACATCAATGTTGTCTACTATGTCGGTTATATAGAGTAAGAAGAGAAGAGGTGTTAGCACAGACCCCTGTCGGACTCCAGAAGAAACTGTGGTTAATGGTGAACTGTGCCCGTTAAAGGGCAGTCCGCCGCCAATTTCTGCGTTTTTATCGAAACATATTTTCGGAAAGGGTACTCAAAATTTAGCCTATAGCAGCAGTTAAATCATTAAAAAACTGTTTACATAACTTATAAGCGTTAAAATACGCTGAAACCGATACCGAAACTAACTTGCCACTCGACTGGTCCGCCATTTTGACGTGACGTCACATATGGTATAAACACTCGCACGTGTGCAGTTTGAGCCTGGCCAGCCTGGCAGCAGTTCACTGTTTTGTGTTCGTGCCACGGATAAAAATGGACTCATCAGGAACGTCTGAATCGAGCAACGATGAGGATATGCTGCTAGATTTTGAGGACGATGACGATAGCCCGTTCTCATACGATCCGCCGGCATCGCCTCCGAGGGAACCGCCAGCGGCGGCTGCATTCGCGATCCGCCGCCATGTGGACCCAGATGCCGCTTCCGAAGCGGAATGGTAAGGCAGCTTTTGTTGCTAGCACGCCAAGAAAACTGATCGACGTTATGCCTTTTAATTGGAGGCACTTTTTGTTATATCTTGGGGTCTGACAACAGACGGTTTTAGTAGACCGTGTATTCAAGCGACGCTTCCGTAGCACGAGACCCTACGGCACAACACCAATTACCTCCAGTCGCCAATACGCGCTCTTACATAACTGTATAAACCGATAACATAAGCAAAAAGCAGACAGTCGCTAGCACCAACAAGCTACAAAGCAAGCACCCTGACCAACATGTGACGTCCCGGCAACGTCAGCGCCATCATGGCAGCCTCCGTGTGCCGCTCTTGCTCAGTGTTGCCAGTAGGGCGGCAGCAAGTGATTTGGGTGTGTACATGTAAATTTCAAAATTCATTTTCTTCTAAGAAAATTATTATTTTTCCGATATATTTTATACACATGCTCAGTAAGGGCATCCAAATACATGGTGAAAATTTTATAGAAATCGGTGACCATCAAAATCACGGCGGAGATGCCCTTTAACGGCGAACTGTTTTCTATCAGTAAGGTATGTTTCAATCCAATTAAAGTTTGTCCTGGGCCAAGTAAGGTTTTAAATTTTAGCAATAATTTCGTGTGTGAGACTCTGTCGAAGGCTTTGGAAAACTTTAAAAGGATAACGACAGTTTTGCTACGATTATTAATTGCTGAGGATAAATCATGCACACATTCTGTTAGCTGCGTTACAGTTGAAAGTCCATATCGAAAGCCATGTTGACGGCTGGTTAACATGTGATTTGTTTTTATAAATGCAGTGATGTGTTTTAGTACAACATGCTCAAGGATCTTGGAACAAGACGATTTTAAGCGAAGTGGGCCATTAATTTGACGGGTCTTTCTTATCACCTGATTTGTGAATAGGTACCACTTGCGCAAGTTTCCAGTCAGATGGTATTTGGGCTGTTTCTAGTGATTTAATAAATATTAGCGTCAGATACTTAGTAGACCATTCCGCGTAACGTTTAAGAAATACGTTTGGGAAATTATCTTCGCCACAGCTTTTCTTAGTGTCTGGAGTCTAGACTAAGTAGGAGGGAGAGAATGCCAGGTTCAGATATAGTAATGTTATCAATAAAGTGGGGTCTGGCTGTGATTAAAAGGGGGTGTCCGTCCATTATTTGTTGTATATACGGATGCAAAATAATCATTAAATGCCAGAGGAAGTTCTGAATGTTCGTGAGAGAGGGATTCTGTAGCGGTGGATTTCTTTGGGTTCACGTATCTCCAAAATTTCCCTGGGGAAGTTCTAATAAATGACTGAAGAGTGGAGTTCAAATACGATTCTTTGGCAGTTTTTATTTCTTGTTTCAGTTTACTATTCAGAACCGAAAACTGGTTTCTGTTAAACGGTACTTTTGCTCCTTCGCTCTTTTCCTTAGCCGGCTGAGCTTACGTTTTAGTATGAATAATGTCTCGTGTTATCCATGGTGTTGTGTCGAAAGAGAATAAAGAAGAAGTAGTCTGTGTGAGAAGACGAAGAAGAAGATGCAGACCTATCTGAATGACGGCGTTCCTTCTTGATTTAACTCGGCTACACCACATAATGGCGACGAGGTAAAGTGGATTTCTCTTCATTAATGCTGCAGCGTATGCCATGCGAAGACAAGAATGAGTCACGCAACGCTGCCACCGCTCCCTTCTTTCCTTGAACGGCCTGGAAGACCCGCGGTTCCATGGGACCAATGGCGACGCATGTTCGAGAATTACCTCGACTGCGTCGATGAGGCTTCTCTTACGTCGAAACGGAAAAAGGCACTGCTACTACATGCCTTAGGAACAGAAGGACAGCGAGTCTTCTTCACGTTGCCTCACGTCACTGCCGCTTCCCTTCCTAGACTCCCTACTGCAACGACGTCCACGGCAAGTGATGCTGCATCCACATCACGTGCTACTATTACTACTGACGTGTATCAGGATGCTATTGCGACTCTGGAGGCACGCTACGCCGCGACGTACAACGTCATTACAGAACGCCGCAAGTTTCGCCAGCGTACTCAAGCCCCTGGTGAAACTATTGATGAATTCCTCACTGCATTACGGGGACTTTCTCAGACTTGCAATTTCGGCTCGTCGTCCGACGAAGCACTACGTGCCCAACTGGTAGAAGGAGCTTCCATGTCTCACGTTCGTGAAAGACTCCTCCTGGAAGGTTCTGCCCTTACCCTCGAAAGAGCTTTGAAATTGGCCCGCAGCGTGGAACAGTCCAAAAAAGAAGTACAAACAACAAAGGACGCTCCTGCGGTTGTACAGAAACTTCGCAAAGCCGGAGGAAAGAACTCGAAGTTCAAATTCCAACAAGGCGTTGACGCATCAGCCAAACATCAGAGAACATGCTACCGCTGCGGATCAGCAGATCACCTTGCAAATGCTGCCACGTGTCCAGCAAGGAACAAAACCTGTTCCAAATGGAGAAAGCAGGGTCACTTGAGCTCTGTTTGTCGCGGCACAGCGTCAGCAATGGAGGTGGTGAGTACCAGGAACTTCAGTTCGCTTGAAGAAAGAAAAGAATCTGATCCTGTCACGAAAGTCTTGGAAGTTGCAGAAGTTCGCAATACCGGAATCTACGTGACAATGCAGGTAGAACAGCAAAATGTCAAATTCCTGCTTGACACTGGTTCTGCAGTTTCTATCCTTTCTCACGACATCTACCAGAAGAAATTTTCTAGTCAACATCCACTTCAACCAGCTGCAGTACACCTACAAAACTACTCAAGGCAACGCATCCCACTACTTGGATGTTTTGTGGCAACAGTCACCTACCAAGGTTCTTCAGCCCAACTTGTGCTTTACGTCGTGACACAAGGAACAACCCTGATGGGACTGGATGGACTTTCGGCATTGCGACTTCGCATTGCGGGATCCACACTGCAGTGCATGGAAACCTCAGCACCGACTTCCACTGATTTAAAAACTATCGTGGACTCTAACTGTGCTCACCTGTTTACTTCAGGTATAGGTCTTGCAAAAGGGTACGAGCACCAAGTCAAGGTGAAGAAAGAAGTCGCTCCTGTGGCGGTTAAACTCCGTCGATTGCCGCTGACGGTTCGAGATGAAGTGTCTAAGGAACTTCAGAGGTTACTAGACATGGACATAATAGAACCAATCAACGCATCTGAGTGGGTATCACCCATTGTTGTTGCAAGAAAGAAGGACGGAAAACTACGACTCTGCGTGGATCTCCGTGCTCCAAACAAAGCGATCGTCGTCGATTGCTTTCCACTACCGAACACGGAAGAACTGCTGAATGCCTTGCATGGAGCCAAGGTATTTTCCAAGCTGGATTTAACATCAGCTTACCATCAAGTCCTTCTATCACCTGAGAGCCGCGACCTTACCGCCTTCATCACTCATGATGGCCTCTACCGCTTCAAAAGAGTGTGCTTTGGTCTGGCATCAGCGCCCTCAGCTTTCCAGAAATTGATGTCAGACATCTTTGTCGGATGTTCGGGAGTTCTTTGATATCTCGACGACATCATCATTTTCGGTGTTGACGCAGACGACCATGCAAAGAACCTGCTGAGGGTTCTACAGCGCATTTCAGACACTGGTCTGAAGCTAAATGACAAGTGTGTCTTCGGAGTAACGGAATTGACTTTCGTTGGACATACGGTCACTCCAGAAGGTGTCACTCCTCTACAAGCAAACGTCAAGGCCATACAAGAGGCACCTGCGCCAAAGGACCATCATTCCTTGCGCTCTTTTCTGGGACTTGCTGGCTACTACGCTAGGTTCCTTCGCAACTACGCAGACGAAGTAGAGCCACTAAGAGACTTACTGCGTGGTGAGAAAGCGTTCGTTTGGACAAACGAAACTCAGCTGGGCTTCGAAAGAATCAAGCTGCTAATCGCCCACTGCAGAGCACTTTCTATGTTCAGCCCAGAATTGCCTGTCCTCGTTACGACGGACGCATCTGCATACGGCATTGGCGCAGTCCTCCAACAAGCAAACGGATCCGAACTGCAAACCATTGCGTTTGCTTCAAGGACGCTTTCACCAGCAGAACGTAAATATTCTGATGGGGAACGAGAAGCCCTTGCGGCCATTTGGGCGCTAGAACATTGGCATGTCTACCTTTGGGGACGACCTTTCACCCTCTTCACAGATCATCAGGCGCTAACCACATTGCTGAGCTCACAAGGCACGGGTCACCGTCCGCTCAGAATTGCTCGATGGACAGCACGCCTCCTAAACTACAACTTTACTGTGCGCTACAAGAGGGGCGAGGACAACGTCATCGCAGATGCTCTTTCCCGAATGCCATTACCTGCAGTGTCACCTGACACATTGGACGAGGAAGTTATTTCCGTCATAGAACAACAGCCTATCTTCAAGGACGAGATGCAGACTGCTACATCCAAAGATCCTGTGCTACAAAAAGTTCTGCACTTCCTTGCTACGACATGGCCATCAAAGGTCAAGCTGGGTAACGATTTCCTACCATACCATCAAGTGAGATCCGAGCTGTCAGAGGTCGATGGATTCCTTCTACGGGGAGAACGGATTGTAGTTCCCCAGGCAATGACTTCCAAGATCATCGCCCTGGCACATGATTCACATCTAGGAATCGTCCGTACCAAACAACGATTGAGGCAGTGGTACTGGTGGCCAGCCATGGATGCCGCTGTAGAACGTGCGGTTCATGGTTGCTTAACTTGCCAGACTGCTGACAAGTCTGCAAAGACGTTTGCTGCTCCTTTGCATCCAATACCACTTCCCGCACATCCTTGGGACAAGCTTGGTATTGACATTGTGGGTCCAATTGAGAGAGCCTCACAACGTCATCGCTTCATCATCACAGTCATGGACTATTACAGTCGCTGGCCTGAAATTGCTTTTGCCAGTACGGTAACATCAAACTCAGTGACCAGCTTCCTACTGACTCTTTTCAGCCGTGAAGGTTATCCGACGGAGATTGTCTCGGATCACGGAAGCCAATTTACATCGGAAGAGTTTGAAGGTTTTCTACGGGAGCGTGGCATTCGTCACAACTTCTCATCGGTTTACTATCCACAGTCTAACGGAATGATAGAAAGATTCAACAGAGTTTTGAAAGGTTTTATTCAGCTGGCAGTTCTCGAAGAACGAAACCTCGAGGAGGCACTTACCGAATACATCGGTGTTTACCGTGCAACGCCACACTCAGCTACGGGTGTGTCACCAGCATTTCTGTTGCACAATCGGCACCCTAGAACGAAGCTGAACGTCGTCGGAGGGCCATCAGAAAACTTCTTCACGGAGCCGGCAAGCGCGATGAGTGAGCTGAAAGAGCGAATCAAGAAGCGACAGTGCGCCTCACAAGAGTACGCGGACGACAAGCGGGGTGCACGTATACCGGCCTTTCAGCCAGGCGACTTTGTCCATGTGAAACTTGCGGGACATCATGCGAAAGGAAACATGCGTTATTCAAAACCAAGGAAAATACTAGATCGTCGGGGACCTAACGCATTCCTACTCGACGATGGAAAGGTCTGGAACGCAAGCAAGCTTTCTAAGGTTCCATGGGAGGTCTTGCCACAGCTTACCTCAGACGAGGACAACGGCATATCACCTGCGATCTCGTGGAACCCGTCACAATGTGCACTCCAGCCACACGATTCTCTTCCGGCGGGAGAACAACAGCGACTGACATCGCAGCCAAATGTTCCTGACACCGACCGACAAGAACCGCAACCACTTCGTCGGAGTTGCCGACGGCGACAACAGCCAGGAAGATTTGGGGACTATGTGACATGAACAGTGCCATTGGCGAACTGGGCTTTTGGTTAAGTGATTAATTTCATTTCTTTTATTACTACTTCTTTTTGCCTTTTTGATATGACATATGCATATCCTTTTGAAAAAGGGGGAAATGTTGTGTCGAAAGAGAATAAAGAAGAAGTAGTCTGTGTGAGAAGACGAAGAAGAAGATGCAGACCTATCTGAATGACGGCGTTCCTTCTTGATTTAACTCGGCTACACCACACATGGGTTATCCTTTTTTTGTTTTTTATTCTTGGTGGGGATGAACTGAACCATACAATAATTAACTGTTTTCTTAACGAAGTCCCATAAGTTAGCTACGGAAGCATGGTCATCAATAAAGTTCTAGAAATAGATCGGAATGCATACCAAGGAGATCAAGAATTCTAACATCGTCCGCTTTGTAAGAGTCCGGCACTACGGAACATAGATCAAAGTTGTTAATTGGTGGTCGCGTTTTGAAAGACGCCAAGACCATTGAGTGATCAGAGATGCCGTCTAGAATATCTACCGTGCAATCAAGTATTTCAAAATGTTGACTTACAAATATAAGGTCGAGTAATGATTGAGATGAACCATTAACACGCGTGGGCTCTCTACTATATGGTCGAGGTTATAACAAAAACACATTTCATTTGAGAGTCCGCGTTTACAGGTTTTTCACACACATGACGTTTCCAGTCAATTTGCGGAACGTTGAAATCACCGGCCATGATGACTCGACTATTATTGGTTACATTTTCATAACATAGCAATGATTGTATTTCTTTTTTTATAACTGAAATAAAAATAAATAAAGAAAAAGGAGACATTGAGTGCCGCTTTAGCGGTGCCGGTTACTTCCTTGCACTCGAGAACCAGTGTTGATTCTCCTCAGTGTTCACAGTTGACAACGAGACAATCAGCGGACTGGACACTTTGTAACACTCTCGAAATATTAAAATTGCACTATTTACATTAGGGCGTAATAATGTGCTGTGGTATTTATGTATAAAATAGCTCATGCTGGGCGTTTCAGCGAAGTCTAAAGATAACAGGGTTATAAAAAAACGTACTAATTAACTAAACTGAAGGTACTAATTAAGTGACTTAACTAAGATTTACAAATTAACACTTTATTTAATGAAAGAAAGATATGGTTTTATTCAACAACTTCCTGAGCGTCATCGAAAAACATTACATCAACTCATTCCGGAAATATATAATCAACGTAGAACATGGTAATTTAAAAAAATGCAGAAAACTTTTGGTCATGAATTCAAAAGCCGGGGTCACTCTGCTTTTACATCATACAAAAAAAGACAGTCATGCATTCAGATTCGAACGCGAGTCAGCGCGAGATTCGTGCTTTGAATGCCGCATGGTAATGAGTTCAAGGAGAAAACTGGCACGCGGCATTCGAACCACGAACCACGCGGTGACGAGTGTTCGCAGACTGTCTTTTGTATCATGTATGCGTAACAGTTAGGATGTATGGCTAAAGGGTTTTCTCCAGTTTTTTTTTAGTTTTGAAGCCAGGATGAATTGTTTCGCACAAAAAAAAAAATGAGGGCGGTGTGGAGAGAGAACCACTTTTTTGTTTTCCATGTGGCCTCTAAAGTTTAATTAAGCTATAGGTGGTGAGTGAGCACTTCTCTATTGTGTTGGTTCTCTATTTTGTTCTAGTACTTTGTGTGCTTTTTAACTAGAATACCGCGAAATAACGGAATACTTGAGTCAGCTCTCGACCATCTGGGTGCCGTAATTATAATTGTACTCGACATGTTTTAACTGGGGGTTTGCTGCCATCTGCTTTCGTTCGTGACGTCGTTGCCTCGTGCTCATTCCCAGTGCATTGTTCGGAAACGCAGCGGATGCGATGGAGGACAGATGTACAGTGTACTCAACTGTTAAATATAACGCGGGAGCGGGGGCACGAAAGACTGCAGGCGTAATCTACCGGCTAACTCTGGCAGCTTATGCCGAGGTTTTCTGTCTAGAGTTACACTCTCAGCTTTTAAACAATCACCGATGCGTTCTCGGAGATAAAAAAAATGTCGCTCTTCGATTTTGTTTTTTGTTGTTTGAAGAGGGTGGCCTTTATCTGAGAAACTGCAAGATCATCAAGATACGGTAGCCCCGCATGGTAAATGCGTAGGTGTAACTAAACAGAGCGGCCAAAACAACAACACATTAAAGTAAAAATTTAAAGCGTGGGTGATAAAGAAAGGAACGAGGAGGTCATGCGATAATTGTATCGGGGAGTGGCGAAAATCGCAAGAAGAGCCGCCTTATTTTCGGCGGCATCATTAGGGAGTTTTAGAGCAGCGTACGCAATTTTAGTGCACGCTAGCGCTAAATTTAGCGCTTGTATTAGCGCGCGCGACGCAAGAGAGTTTTAGAATAGCGTTTCTCCGTCGCAACGCAAAAGCCCAAGCATCTCGCGCTTGCGACGCCACCAAGATACAGCAACAATTTTTATTTCACACACGAAATGCTGTAACTTCAGAAAAAAAAACAAGTTTTTTTCGGTCCAGGAGTAGCATTTTAAACATGAGAATGCGACGCGAGCGGTTGACCGGTCGTGTCCGCTTGCGTCGCCTCGGCAGGAGAGGTCTCTTGTACTGACCTTCGCACATCGTAGCTTCGCCGAGAAATGTTCGTGCGTCGCAAGCATCAAGTTGCCGGTGATCGTTGCCAAACCGAGTACAATGTCGTCCCGTATTGAAAATCGCAGTCGCGAGGATGCCACCGACGTCGCACGCACTCACGACGCGGCCAGCCAAAGCAGCCGCCGGCATCCTGCAAGCCGCCATTTTTTTAACTCTGCTTGTCTTGTCTTTAGCCAACTTGTCATCACGAATCCTCCTTGGAGACGCGCAAAGGTTCTTTGCGTACGCACGCTATTTCTGAGAAATAGCGCACGCTAAAATTGCGCACGCAAAGCGCAAAACCTGGTTTGCGTTCGGAGCACGCGCAGTGGCGACGACGCTATTCTTTGCGTGCGCAAAGCTTTAGCGTGCGCTATTCTAAAACTCCCTATTGATTTAATCGCTAGATAGCTCTGATATCAGTTTCGACCACCGATCCCGCGTTATATTTAACAGTTGAGCACACTGTACGTACATTAAGCGTCTTTTCGAGCAGTATTGTGCCAAATGCTCAACAAAAGTATATAAGATATGATACTAAATACCCGTTTGAAAATGCATTTAAAATATGTTCAAGTTGCTTTTAGTACAAACTATTTTTAGTAGAGTACAAATACATTGTAAAAGTGATTGAGTTACATTCGAAGATAATTAACAAATTTTAGCAAGCTGCTAATATAAGAATTAATAATGAGAAAGGTGCTCTGTTTCGGATGACTACTCAGAAAATCGCATTTTGGGGCCCTGAGCTGGACGCTTGGCGAAAGCGACGGCGAGAAATCTGGCGACCGTGATTGGCCAACGCCACATTCTGATCTTGGCGCCGGCCAATCATAGCCGCCGAATTTTTCGCCGATTTTTCCGCCAAGTGTCCAGATTAGGGCCCTTGGTGTGATCTTTATGACTTTCAAGAAGCGTCTTAGATTCTGCAATTAAAGCTTACTCTGAACTAATTTGGAATACGCAACAAAATGCGTGCCGAAATATTTTAATAACAAACGGGATCTGTGTATTCTAGACATGGCACCTGCCGTGCTTTGGTTTGAGCGGCAGGGTCGGCTCAAGACGCATTCCGCAGTAAGTTCGTAATATGACCCGCCACGATTCGGGAGACTTGACGTGTAGTCCGGCATTGCATTTCCATAACAGCCGAACTAGAAGCTGATCAGGCAGCCAGACTTAGTTGATGAGTACGCGAGTAAACAACACGCGTGCACGCTTTGGAGAAAGAGCTACTCAGGGACTGCAGCCTCGGTCACTGATTAACAACCAAGAGAGTACTTTGTCCCCCAGCCAAAAGCGAGAAGGAGCACCTAAACTTCATACTGCAAAACAAAAATATATAAAAAAAAAGATATTAGGAAGGTCACGAAGGAAACAGAGGAAACACGGGAGAGTGTCCACAAAACAACTTTTAAACCCCTCCCTGCCCCAAAAAAGAAAGAGAGAAAAAACCTGTCTTGGGCTTATCTGCCTTCCCCTGCCACCCGCCCCCCCCCCCAAAAAAAAAAACTGTTTTGGGGTTATTTGTTGCGGCATTCGCAGCCGACGTCATGACTGGGCTCGCCTAGTTAGATCTGCCGCCGGCAGATGGCAGAAGCGTCAAAACGCGCCGGCAGAAACTCGCGCCAGCAAAGTGACCAGTTTTCGGAAGATCGTCTGCTAAGCTACGCGCCGGAGCACTCGACGCTTCCGACATCTGTCAGCGGTAGATTTGACTATGCGAGTATGGACATGACGTTGCCTGCGAATGCCACCGCCGAAACTCCAGAACAGGTTTTTCTCTTTTTTTTGATCAAGACAAACTCATCCGTTCATATTTTCACCCCATGCTTCAACCACGTGGTTACACCTCTGTAAGAAATCGAAGCGCTGATACGTTGAGAGGCCAACTTTTGCGGGTTGTCTAAAGTGCCTAAGAGACGTTAGTTCATATGCTGCATGTTGCTCGATCTGGCTTGATTTGTTCGCTTGCGTGTGTTGGTGCTGAATGAAAATGGTGGTTCCCGTAAAAGCGGCCACGCTGCTCTGTACATAGTGCGACCGTTATGATTGCCACCATGGTTCCAATACCGTAAAGATACCTACACAGGTAAGTATTTGCGAGCCATTTAGCTTCAGGCAATCGGGCGTTCGGCTCGCATCAAGTTTGTCTAGGTATGCTCCCGTCATTGCGCCTCGAAATGCAAGCTTTGAAGTTTTGCAGTGCACCTGGCCTCCCAAAGCGAATATTTGTACGTCGCGTTTTATATGTGCGTCATGAAGGTCCTCACCTTGCTTGCGGATGCCATACGATAAAATAGCAACAACAAAAAAGTTGAAATTGCGGCATATTCTTTTTTTAGTCATCTCGGTTGCTTTTTACCTCACATCGACATACGCCGACAGGACCATGGCTCGTGCATGATGGAACGCTAGAACGTCACTTTTATGGTCGCGTCGTACGAGCATTGCAGACGAAGGTAGACGGTGGTGAAGTAGCAGACGATGCTGGAGGCTGCCGCGCGTCTGCTCGCACGATTAGCAGATGGTGTCAGACGCCAAACTAGACGCACGGCATTTGGTGAAAGGGAGACACTAGGCTGCCAAGTGTGTCCGGTCGAGCAGCCAAGCCAATCCAGTGGTAATCCACCGATCTGTGGGCGGGGCCTAGAGCGGACCGTGACCTCCACCTAAATTGCGTCTAACGGCATAAATATTGCGAGAAAAAATGTTTTATTTGGTAGAAGAAATACGTTCCATTATGCCTTTAAAAATTTTTTATTTTTTTAAAAAGAAACGTGATTTCTTGATGTTCACTCTTCTTGCTCTTTGATTCGTTATTATGCGTTCTTATTGAATAAGGCCGCAATCTGAATGACTTCAGGTCGATAAGAAGAAGCTCGGGATTCGCTGTACCCTGCGTTTCTTCTGCGGACATTTGAAGAAAGCCTGGAGCGCCTATTTTTCCACGAGGGGCTTGAGAGAACCAATCGCTACAATCTACGGACAGAGTACAACGAACCACGACGCCGATGAAATTCTGAACTTTCACCGGATGCTAGTACCGCGGCGATATGAGGATCCCGCACCCTAGCTCCCGGATGATCGCCCTCACAATGAAGGTGCTCGATTACACCTTCCTGACGTGGAAGTATATGAAGTGAGGCTCTCGTACCGCTCGTATTTCACAAAACAAAAACTAGAATTACTTACACGTCGCAGACCTTAACCTTGTAATGCTGTTCTGTATGACGATCACCCGGATGGCGGCCATTTTGACGGGCACTCTCACTAAGAAGAAAGGGAGCGTGACTTAGTTCCTCAGGGGACTAAATGCGCTGACACTGCCATTGGTCCCCCGGAGGACTAACGAGGACGGGAGCAAACTTTTCTCCCCTACCGTTAGTCCCCTCAAGGTAGAACTCCCCGGACTAACGTTTGCGCCCTTGCATTTACACTGCTGGGACTAATTGTTTCACCCTTGCATTTAGATCCCTGGGACTAAATGTTGCGCCCTTGCATTAAACCTCTAGACTAAGTGCTGGCTTGACCTTAACTGTTGCGCCTTTGCATTTAGACTCCTGGGACTAAACGCTAATCCTTTACATTTGGCCCCGAGCAGAAAACTAAATTTTTAACCCTTGCTGTTAGTCCACTCCGACTACAAAGTTGCACCCCACAAACTGCACATAACTGAAGAAACAAGCCTCGCGCAAGTCTACTGGTTGCCTAGTGTACTGCAATCTCAGAAACCAAATTGTGCAGTTCAGGTTAAACGTAGCTTTATTGCCTCATGCATTCAAGGATGACTGAAGTCGAAGTTCCTGAGCGGTAGGATCCACGCTAAGGCCGAATTCCGAAGAGTGCACTTGTGTCGAGACTTGGGACGTCTGTCCAAACCGGTCGTGGGCCAAGCACCATTTCTTGGGGTACCGGCAGCTTTTTGCCTGTTCGCGAGAGATTTGAATTATTAGTAGCAGTGGCAACGGGAAATACCCGATCGCTCGTTAAACGTATGAGACATAGCACACTCATATTAAAATAACAAGTAGGCTGCGTAAGTGCTGCAACGGTTCAGATATAACTTGCGATCTATTGACAGCAGACCAGCGCAATATTAGATTTTTAGTAGAACGTTCGCTGCGAATTAGTTCCAGCGTGCACGTGCTCAATCTATTCTTCAAAGTGACGGGACAACTCTCCCGCTAGCAACGCAAAAGTCTAGTGTACGGTCGAATAAAAGTCTCTATTGTGGTAAGCGGCCCCTGCCAGGGTCTGCAATACGACAAAAATAAGCCATCGGTAGAACTGGCGTTTCCCTCGCTCGTATAAGGTAACCGCATACAATTGAATATCAGTTCTTTGTGCGACATAACAAAATCAACACCTGTGGTGCCAAGAAAAATAGAGCTGCGCTTTGCAACCTCGAGAACGAGGTCAAACAGGAAACACCTTCTGAAGCCGCAGCTAATGAATACACCATAAATAGAAGTACTTCGACATGCCTTTATCGAGTTCCTTGACTTGGGATTCAGAACAGACCAAGCGCAGTGCAGCAGCATAGCGAATTTAAACCTGATCCCGCAATGATCGGAGACGACGCAGAGAAAAAAAACAGGGCGACCAGCTCCCGACGATTGGCGCGTTCACACTGGAAGCGGATCCGCAAACGCGAAGCGGATCAGCGCTTTCTCAACTGCAAAGCGGCTGGGATCGAGCGGTTGGAACGCGTTTTTGCCAACCACTTCGGGACCGATTTGCACCAACCGCTTTCGCGGACCGCGAAGCGGCAACCAATCGCAACGCGACGCTGACGTGCACGTCGGCTCTCGAAAAGATGGCATCTGTCGTTGGTCACTGGTGAAACGTCCAGGCTAGACGAATACCCAAGGTATTCGCCATCAAAGGTATCTAAATTTCCTGACGCTTCTTTACAATGAACGAAGTGAACACGCGCGCGTGCGGGAGTGGGGAGCTGCAATGATATCTGCCCGCAAACGCGGAGACCCCAAAAATTACGTTGCGTCGTTGGCTGGTGGGGACCAGAGTATGAGAGTAAGGTGGCGAGATGCGGACACCACCTGTATGAGCTTACGAAGGCACACTGCATAAGAGGGGCCGTAGTATGGCCTTGTGTTGACGTTACAGACATACAGGAGTACCTAATAACTCAACTGGGTTATATTATAGGGAAGCACACTCTTGAAAAAAGTATCTTTTGTAGTCGAGCTCCCTGAAGGGAGGAGCGCTCTTGCAACCTATGTTCCTTCAGAAAGGGAGAAACTTCAGTCTCTAAAATCAGGGAAGAAGAGTTCCTCCGTCGTCTGCATCTCATTATGGCGGCCCTGAATCGAGGAAATCGAGCTCAATTAGGCTTGAAGAGGGATCTACGCCTATTGTACGGGGCGAGAGGAGCAGCAAATAAAAGCGTAACACGAGCTTATAAAAATAAGCCGCATTACTGCGGTTCCAAGCCATGTGTTTGCTCCCCCGCACAGAACGTCGTAGCCAGTTTTTCTGTCTTAGTATTTGTTTTACTATTTGTGCTGTTCGGTGCGGCTGCAATTGTCGTCTTTAATTAATTTCTGTACAAGGGGTGTTCACTCAGCTGGAAGCGATGCTTCACGCGCAGAGGAATCGCTTTTCGACCGACATGTATGCAGTCAAAGCCGTGACTTGCGGCAGGTATTAAAAAACCCCTGAAAAGAAAAATTTTTTTAACATTTGGTTGGGACACGCGTGTCAAAAAATTAATTTTAACACGAAAAAAATATATTTTATTTAGAGCAATATATACGGCGCGAGACGTGATTTTGTTGGTAGTCTCCACCTTTCCACTTGTTTTCTCTATCGGCATTTCGGTGCGTGGAGGAGAGGTTGATCGACTTGGCCATCACGTTGAGGTGGAGAGAGTGTATGACCATCTCGTTGAGGTGGAAAGAGTGTATGACCATTTCGTAATGTCATGAACTTTGCGCGCAGAAATTAAAATAAATCTCGCGCCGTCTAATATTGCTCTAAAAATATTTTTTTTCGCGTAAAATCAATTTTTCGACACGCGTGTCCTAACCAGACTGTTAACAAAAAACATGTTTTTTTTTCTTTTCTGGGGCTTTTTAAGTGTACGGTGCTACACCGTGGTGAGCTCGAACACGTCAGCTGTTCATCCCAGCGCGCTATTTGGAAGGCGGTTTCTTCGGGAACCGTAGTATATTCAAACAGTAATAGAAAGGATAGCATTTTTGTCGATTTTACCTACCATCCTTCCTAAATGCTAAAGTTCCAAACTGTAAAATATACGTAACTTTCCGTCATATTTCAAGACTTCAGTTCTTTCCCACAGCGGAATCATTCTTCGGGGAGGGGACAACAGGACATCGCAAACGACAGTAACATTGGCCACTGTACGATAGAAGCTAACGATTCAGACCAGCGTTCCAACATGACTACCCGCAAGTCGATAGATTGAACCGTATTCACTCAAGCGGTCTTAAACTGTTCAAAGTAAAGAAGAATGCCAACCTGCGACAACCCGCCACCTCCAATCACGGCCCGACAAGTGGCATGAATGCCCGACAGTTTACGTCATTCCACCTTGCAGTTACACCACTGACACGCGAACACACGGTCACATCGGCGACAATTACAATCTTCTGTTCACAACGCACAACACTGCCATCGCGATGTTGCTGCTATGTTGCTGACACGCAGTAACAGATAGCAACGTTGATTGCCGGTTGTCACTCGGTACCAGAAGAAAGAACAAAACCCTGCACAAAACACACGCAGGCACCCGGCAGCCAAACCTGCCTGTCTTGACGCAGTTTCCGCAGTTTCCATAACGTCGTCAACGTCGACGTCGTCGACAGTCGTTCCGCAATCAGGAGCCGGTCATCTTAGCCCAGTGTACGTAGCGCTGCTGGCACTGCTCTGGAACTTCGCTGTTTCTAACGGGCGTGCTCAGTAGCTCTTCGGGGAGCCAAGGAGCTCGCGCTCCCTTCCACTCTGACTTGGGAAGTAATTCGTCATAAGTAACGGATTACCTGTGATTCCGTTACTTTTTCAAGTAATTTTGATGTTGCCAACGTCACTTTTTTCGCGGCAATAATTTGTAATGTCAGTTGTCAAAAAAATTCATAACGAACTAATTTAGTCACCCGTTACTTTAAAAAAAATATGAGCTTAATAGAGAAACTGGAGCAATATGAGTGTGCGACCACCTGCTCGACCAAAGCTTAAAACCGAGCGCTCGCGCTCGCGCATTTTTAAGCATTGCATGCAACTATTGGCGACGTGCAGGGTCGAAAGCGTCGCTGTAGTCGGCCTTCCACAGATTGCCGTAATGCTAGAGTAGTTTGGACGTACAGGCAAAGGTCGCCGCCAGCGACAGAATATTCCGCCAGTAGAGCGTAAGAACTTCAAATTTGTGACGCGTGTTGGCCAGTGCTGGTTCAGAGCAATGCTTACTCCAGCTTCCACCAATGTCTGCAGTGACAGACCCAATCGGCACATGTGCGCGCGTACATGAGCTCACGAGAGGAAACTGCTTACTAGGCTGAGACCAAAGCATTCGGAGGCACTTTCAGTAGAAGCCACGACGCCCGTGCTCGATCGCTTATCGTCTAGCACTGCTCAGAACAGCGTCCGCTGAAGACTGGCTGAAACGAATGGCAGTGCAACCAGGGTGGGAGTGACTGCTGATGCGTCGCCGTCAGAACGCGTGAGTCGCCGCGTCGGCTACAGGCACGAGACCATACTTCGAGTTCACTTTATCTGCGTTAGTGCCAAGCCAACAGTTGTAGCGCAGCCAGCGCTATTTTGTGTGCCTCATACAGGCTCGCGCCTAGAGAAAGGCTCCCGTGCGCACGGAGCTTCGGCTGACGCTTCCAGTTCTGCTCAACGATTCGCACATAAGGTGAAACGGAGTGCAGCCAGTGGCAGACAGTGTCTGCTCATTCCATGGGGCGCTGCATGCGCTAAGTTCTTGCTGACGCCATGACACAGTAGGGGCGCTGTAGCGAGACTCCAGTTTTTTCAGAAACCTTACGCAGATATGGTCATGCAAGAACGTTTGAAATGCATAATCACAGCTCCAAGAAAAACGCCGATGCAAAGAATCCTGTAAACAGCATAAATATTTTATGCGCATCCGCGAGAGCCTCGTGAGATCATTATTTCACGTTCGTATCGCTGGGGGCGAGGATTCTTGGACCAGCCCATAGCGTCGCGACGCAATATCGTTAGAGCGCAACGGCCATCGCTAGGCTGTTTCGGCGGCTTGATGAAAGCGTCTCTGAGATGCTTCGTTTCACCTTATGTGCAAGCCGAAGGTAAGGCCGAAGCTGCTGAGCACGAAATGGCTCGTACGTTCACGGCTTCGGCGCGAGCGCGCGAGTGGGGACGACACGCAAAGTGCTCGGTCATCGACAGCGGGAGTAATATAGGAACCTTGCGGTTCGCCGTAGTATGCTATTAAAGAGCGAAACGATTTCAGCTTCACCATGTTAATTACAAACTCTATCGAACTTGTTCGCAAGGTAATGACGTCACGAGAGGTTAACTATACGAGAGCGCCACCAAAACATCTAGTCGCTAATAGAAGCTGCCGCTGCATGCCATATTTGAAGGCGATGTTTAGAGTCCATCCTTAGAACGAGCTCACATTATAGCCCGTAAGACCGGCAAACTTGGTGGTGCGGAATGCACGCTGCAAGAGAACTGCTGATGCTCGCCGTCAGAACGCGCTGGAGCAGCCGCGTCAAAGCAGGCACGAGACTCGGCTTTGAGACGTTCCGCTTAGCGCTACTAAGTAAGCGATACAGTTCATTTGGGTCTAGAGACTGTCTAATGTTTGACAAATCACAGTCCAGTACGCGATCGTCGAGAGATGTGCGTGTTCGGCGATTCGAAAGCGAGCGAAGCGCGCCATAGGCATCCAACAATCAAAATGGCAGGTCACACGCGCTTCTGATAGGTCTTCCTTCAGCTTGGGTCCAGACGCATCCGATGCTGCGAGCGCGAGCATGTGACCCTGAACAGTGCTTGCACTGCACGAGCGCGCGTGCTTGGCAGGGACGCTGAAAGCCCGCGGAGCTCGCGCTTGTAGCATCGGCTGCGTTCGGACCTGCAAGCATACCCAAGCTGAAACGAAGTATAGTTCCGCTCAGTCTTGGAAGACCTGTTTCGATAGGGAGCTTTAGTAGATCGCTTCCTTACCTTCGGACCTCCTAGCGGAGTTAGACGCTGCTACTGAGCATGCGCACCTCTAGCTTTGTCTTCAAAATTCCAGGAACCATTTCCGGTCGCCATAAGCTAGCGGGATGATGGGTGTGGTTGCAGCTTTCGGTGCATTGTCAGCTTACAGGTGAACGGAGTGCACCAACTTTCTTTCTCTGAAATACAATATTTTATTTTACAAGGACCACCATAACACCAGCGTATAAGAAATAGAAAGTGCTGTTGCAGAACATTTTTGAAAACATCAATATTGTTTCTTTTGTTTTCTCGATAATTGTACATGGAAGCTATTTTGTAACGTAACGAGTAAAGTAATCCGTTAGTTTTTTGCGAAAGTCATTTGTAACGGTAATCGTTTACTTCTGAGCCTCGGTAATTTGTAATTGTAATCCATTACATTTTTGGAGTAACGGGCACAAGGCTTCCTTATAGACGAAAAGCGATTTCCGGTGCAGATTACTCCGGAGGTAAGGAGTCGGGCTCTCGTGCACCAAGTCCTGAAACGGTGCCCGGGGAGTGAAAGAAGTGAAAGAGTTTAAGGTAAAACAAATAACGCGTTCCAACTTTGATTCCAGCCCAAGCTGTTTTCGAAAATGTCTCTGGAGCGTATTTCGTTTGTTTTGGATATTCTAATAAACCACGAAAACCTTTATTCGATGCCCCGTGTTTTGATCGCCTTTGGACGGAAACTCGGTGATTATCGACGACTGCAACGTCCGTGCGGAACAGAGTAAGGCAGGGTATGTACGGTACTAACGTGACTTAGGTGCGCGGTTGGGCACTCACGCGGAACATAATCCTAAGTAGTGTTTTGTTTGCGTTGCTGAATCGGGTGTATGCCAGTATTATAGACGGTGGCTGGCACATGCTTCGGCCGAACAAACGTTGACCGCCAAGCGCGGCGGACTTCCCTTCGCACACGAATGTATTTTGTAGGAAGTTCGTAAAGAAGTAGAAGAACAAACTAATGGCCGTATATAAAAATCGTAACCGGTGGCGTAGATTCTTCGAGCTTCATATTTTGTGCGCGATGCTACGTTTTCGTCGGTTTTTATAACAGTAGCAGCCTTTACACCGCCCCGCGAATGGCTCGATCGCTTTGGATCGCTTCGAACAGCAGCGCTGATGTCTACAATCACACGCTTTTACAGCGAGAGCTGTTTATGGCTACACCCTGTTTCACCTTATGATGTACCGCAGGAAAGGCTGCAAGCGCGAGCTCCTTGCTCTATGGCACATCTCGGCGGCACAAAGCTCTCGTGCACCAAGGGCAGCTGTCAACACTATTGGCGACGTGCGCGACCAAAAGCGTCACTGTGGTCGGCCTTCCACGATTGGCCTAACGCTGCCTATGACGTCAGAAAAGGATTCATCATCGACGGAAATAAGAGGAATGAAAGAAATTTAATTTTGACGGTGTTGGCAGTGTTCCTTTGAGAGCGCAATGATTTCAAGCTTCCACCATGCTATTTACAAACACCATCGAACTTGTTGTTCACAAGGTAATGACGTCACAAGGGGGAACCATAGAGGGCGCCACCAAAACATCTCGCCGCTAATAGAACGCGCTTCTAGCCTTCGCTGCGGTAAAACATAAGGTGAAACGGAGTATTTGGTTCCGTGGCATTTTCATGTGCGGTCAACAGAAACTCTACGCTCGCACCGCCGCGAAGTAAATAACCAAAATAAAGCGTTGACGAAAGCGCGTGCAGAGTTGCCATTTGTTTTAGGCTTTGCTTTAGAACAGTTACTGCTGCAGACGCCGGTACCTGCGGCGCGTGGAACATCATTTCCTGCATTCTCCTTGATCTTGGGTAATTTAGCAATAGTGGATTGGCTATCAATAGGCACCATTTTCAAGACCAGTAGACAGTCAGGTAGATAAAGGTTTCTCAAAGATTAGCCAGTGCGACCCGCGTCAGCCATGTCTACGCTGGCACCGCCCTCTCTTTGTCCTCATTCCAAGCGCTTGCGTGCCTGTTTCCTTTTCATTCTGCACTCCAGGGCTGGCGGTCCCATTGCGGCGTGTTCTACTTTCCGCCTGGTGGCGGTCCCGTCGCGCGTGTCCGGTTTCATTCAGCCCTCGGGATGGCGATAGTCGTCCACGCGAAATAATGTCCACCTGATCAAGAAAACAATAAATGGCTGTGCGTACTTTTCGTCCCGATGACAATCGATCAAGACAGTAGAGAGTTTTAGCAGATCGTTCCTGATGACTCCGATAACCATACCCGACATACTGCCTCCGCTTTGCGCTGGCATAGGTGGAGTATCGTGTATCGGGGTATCGGAGTCATCGGAACGATCTACTAAAACTCTCTATTAGAGAGTTTTAGTAGATCGTTCCGATGACTCCGATAACGATACCCGATACTCTGCCTCCGCCTGTGCGCTTACATATAGGGTATCGTTATCGGGGTATTCGAGGTATCGGAACGATCTACTAAAACTCTCTATTAGAGAGTTTTAGTAGATCGTTCCGATGACTCCGATAACGATACCCGATACTCGCCTCCGCCTTTGCGCTTACACATATAGTATCGTTATCGGGGGTATCGGAGGTATCGGAACGATCTACTAAAACTCTCCATTAGAGAGTTCTAGTAGATCGTTCCGATGACTCCGATAACGATACCCGATACTCTGCCTCCGCCTTTGCGCTTACATATATAGTATCGTTATCGGGGGTATCGAGGTATCTGAACGATCTCACTAAAACTCTTCAATAGAGAGTTTTAGTAGATCGTCCTGATGACCTGATAACGATACCCGATACTCTGCCTCCGCCTGTGCGCTTACATAGTAGTATCGTTATCGGGGGTATCGGATGTATCGGAACGATCTACTAAAACCTCTCTATTAGAGAGTTTTAGTAGATCGTTCCGATGACTCCGATAACGATACCTGATACTCTGCCTCCGCCTTTGCGCTTACATATATAGTATCGTTATCGGGGTATCGGAGGTATCGGAACGATCTCACTAAAACTCTCCATTAGAGAGTTTTAGTAGATCGTTCCGATGACTCCGATAACGATACCCGATACTCTGCCTCCGCCTGTGCGCTTACATATATAGTATCGTTATCGGGGGTATCGGAGGTATCGGAACGATCTACCAAAACTCTCCATTAGAGAGTTTTAGTAGATCGTTCCGATGACTCCGGATAACGATACCCGATACTCTGGCTCTCCGCCTGTGCGCTTACATATATAAGTATCGTTATCGGGAGTACGGAGGGCATCGAATGATCTACTAAAACCTCCATTAGAGAGTTTTAGTAGATCGTTCCGATGACTCCGATAACGATACCCGATACTCTGCCTCCGCCTGTGCGCTTACATATATAGTATCGTTATCGGGGGTATCGGAGGTATCGGAACGATCTACTAAAACTCTCCATTAGAGAGTTTTAGTAGATCGTTCCGATGACTCCGATAACGATACCCGATACTCTGCCTCCGCCTGTGCGCTTACATATATAGTATCGTTATCGGGGGTATCGGAGGTATCGGAACGATCTACTAAAACCTCTCATTAGAGAGTTTTAGTAGATCGTTCCGATGACTCCGATAGCGAAACCCGATACTCCGCCGCCGCCTTTGCGCATGCATCGAATTGTTATCGGGTATCCATATCGTAGGCATCGGAACGATCTACTAAAACTCCCTAATAAATATGTTCGTACCTCTGTTAAAAATTCTGTGTGGCGTCTGTGTCATGAGCTAAACAGCATCGCTGGGCATCCACGTTCACAGAGTGGAATTAGAGCCAAGTGGAATGGCACATGATTTTTTTTCTCTAACGATGTTTTCTAGACTACCCGTGTCATATAAAAGTGAGCGTGCTCGGCGAAGTCTGCTTTCATTTTGTTCGGAGGCCATCTGCCTCCGGGGATTTGGGCAGGAAGTGTAAACTGCGTAAAAACAACTAATAAACCGCGCTATTCTTTTTTTTTTTTTGCTGTTTAGTAGGTTTTTAGAAAACTCTGACTAGAGCTACTCCATTCGGAGCTGAGGGAGCTGCTACTGAATGGCTCCTTCAGCGGCTGAACTCGTTTAACAAAACTAGTGGTAAAAGCGTCAATGCAACCGTGATGTTCTCCACGTGTGAACTAAAAGAGGGAATTACAGGCGGCCTTCGCTGCCGCTGAAACTCAATCAACGCAACAACGTTTATTAAACAAGGCAAACGACGTGCTCGAAAACGAAACCGATAGTTGATGAGGCGGTAGGGCGTAACGTTTCTCCCGTCTGCTTGGAGCAGGAGAAAAACGTCTCGTTCCTTCCCTCTTCTCGTGTCCGCTTGGGGGCGCGTCAGCAGATATGAGGAAAACGCGCCATTGCTACCTTTTTCCTCATCTTTTTATTTTTTTAGAGTGCGGCATACAATCTTGTTGCGGTGGAGGCATACAATTTTGTTGCCAGCGGCTGGGTGAATGAGCCTTGGCTGAAGCCTCTGCCACAGGACGATGTCCTAGTAATAGATGAAGTGAACCATTTTCAAATTCTGTCAGCTGCACCGCTGACCTCATGGCTGTTGCTGAAGTGGGATGGCCAAGTTATTTTGGTCCATTTCACTTGTATGGCAGACATTGGAGAAGTGTGTTCTCATGCTGCGAATTAGCATTTCCAGGGCAGGATCTCGCGTCCCCAGCTCGTTGCTCGCCCTCCCGCGGCGGAAACGGGAACAGCTCTAGTTAGGGTCCCCTGGTTCTCCTGCTCAGTGGGCACGGCGAAACTGCTCTCTATTATGACTCGCGGATTGCCATTTCCAAACGAAAACAGCAGTTTTCACTGTCCCAATGTAGTGCTGCAGCCGGTATGGTATTATACCTTACTAGAGAGTTTTAGTATTGCGTACAGAAGCAAACATAGGCAATGTGCGTTTGCGTTAGGGTTGAGGCTGCGCAAGCTCGTCGTCGCCATGGGTCAATCCAAGACTGCAATTTTGGGCCCAGCGCACGCGCAGTGTGACACACGCAACGCTAACGCAAACAGACAGTGCTTGCGTTCGCTCGTATACGCAATATACTAAAACTCACTACTGTTACCCCGGTTTCAAACGCCAACGAAACGTGCTGCAGTGAGGAGACCTGCAAGCGGGCAGGCGTTCCGTCGAACCGCAAAGGTTGAGCTTAGCAAAACGACGGCGCGTAAAAATAAAATTTACTAAATGTTCCAGGAAAGTTTTGTAGTTAAGAACAAAACAAAAAAAAAGTTTTTTGTTTGTGTGTGTCGGGCCTGGGGGGGGGGGGGGTCTTTGGTCTGGAAGGATTGGCGGCGACTTTGGATGTTTTGCCAATTGTCAAAAGTCGCGACTTTGATAGCGCAGTAAGCACACTATGCTTTACCCACAATAAATGTAATTTTACATAAAATTCTCATATTAGCTCAAATGTTTCAATTGATTTTAAACAATATTTCTTCTATAACTTGTTAAATAAAAATGCTGGAACTTGCACCAGTAATGAGGATTTGCTCACATTGTTGATTGCCATACTTGTTCGCGTGTTTAAAATCGGATAAAAAGATGCAGAAAAACTTTTTCTAGCTCTAATATAATATTATATTATTATTATTACAAATTACGACAATAGGCCTCCAACAAACGTCATTTGCCCATAATAGTCTTTCCAGTAAGGTCACATTTTGTGTTCTTTTTAGCATATGGAGAACTCTCACATTGTTATCAAGATAGACAAACAGTCAAACAGAGGATGTTATATAAATCACACACACACGCACATACATGCGCGCACACACACACACACACACACGCACGCACGCGCACACACACACGCACGCACCCCCCCCCCACACACACACACACACACTCTCTCTCTCTCTTTTCTGCTGCCTGGCTCCGATTCCGTCTTGGGTTTTTGTTTTTAATAAAAACAGCGTTTCTTCGTTTATACGTTTTGTGATCATAATCTCAACTCAACACCAGTGACAATAGTTTGTAAAATTTGGATTGATTTTGTTTTTCTTGTGCTGGGAATAATGTGAAAGCAATTAATCATCTAAACGCCCCAAAACCCATTAAAAGGCCCACAGTTCATTATTTCACGTGACAATTATCTGAGCGAGAAAAGGCGGCAAGGACACACAAATATCAGCACAGATTTTTTTAACAAATGCAATATTTCATGTTACCTCGAAAAGATATGGAAGACCCTGCCTTTAAAGGAACAATGAACTCCAAAATATTTTAAGTTCCTGGATTGCACACGTATGTCACAAAAGAACATTTCCGCCAACAACTGCTTTAGCTCCATAATTACGCTGTGAGACACATCTTGATTTATGAAAGCATCTGAAATTAACAATTTCATGATAGAGGCTAGTTTCGGATTTGAAAATGGCTTTGGAATCAATGGGATTAAAATGGAAGTCAAACTTGAGCAGTGTTCAACCTCTCAACTCGGAGAAATAAATAAGGAAGGAAATTACAACTACAGGCAAAGCGTCAATGCCATAAAATCCCACTTATGCTGGGAACCACTAAGCTCCAGGTGAAGGCGCCTTCGTTTTATATTTCTACATAGTATGTACAATGACTAGACTGGGTTGGACAAACTCAAGTTCATCCAACAACCCAACTTCATATCATGAACACTCGATCACTGAGAAAAATTAAAACGTTTACAGTCAGGACCGACATACTAAACTAATATTTTTTTCCCGAATACAATCAGAAAATGAAAGGAATCACCCGACTACACTGTTGTAATCTCTTCCAGCACTATTTTTTTTTCAATAATTGATTCGCCACGGTTCGGAAGTGCATGAGTGATAGAATGATTGTTTCCCCCTTTCGCGTGGGTTCTAGCACCTTAGGATTGTGGTTTTCGTGTGTTGGTGTGTGGTTTAACAGTGTATTTGAAAATTCTCTTTTATAAAGCCTCGTTAAAAAGTGGCGGTAGCTCAGTGCATAATACAAGGTATCAATGTACACCAGCGAATGTTTGTCCTTTAATATGTGAACTTGCGTTTTCCTTGCGAGTTTGTCAACATGATCATGGCTGATGTCATTCTACTCTCTCCCCCCCCCCCCCTTGCAATAATTTCCCCGGGGGTTGCTGGGTAATGTCAAATAAATAAATAAATAAATAAATAAATAAGCGACCACGTGGTCTGGTTTTTGATTATATACAAAAAAAAAGACAAACAACATCGTGACGCGGCTACTTACGAAGAAAGAACGAAATAGGATCCCGGGCATAATGGGCTCTGTATTTTTTTAAATAAATGGCACACCGTGTTACAGACGTACAGAAGAGCTGGATTAGCTCTCGACCATCTGGGTACGCGTCACCTGTTTTCGACAGGTTTCAGCAGGTGCTTCGTGCCACGTGCTTCGGTGCGTGACGTCGGTGCTTCTTTCTCATTTCCAGTGCTCGGTTCCAGAAGCAGGGGATGTGATGGAGCGCCCGTGTACAGTAAGCGGCTTATTCAAGTTCACCCGATTCCTTTCCGGCACAGAGTGGCTAACCGTGCGGAGCTAGCAAATGGTAGAACTCGTTAGCCCAAACGATGTCTATACACGCTAAAATGTCTGGAGCGCCTACTTCACTTGGGGACAGCCAATCGCTGCTATTTACAGAGGGAGCTGGACGAACGACGAAACTGATAATATGGTGGCGAAGAAACGTCACCGGAAACGTGTCATGCGGTAATTCCCATTTCTCGAGCTCGGAGCGCGAGGTCCGGATCGAAGGCCTTATGTCGACAAATAGATTCCAACGGAGGAACCACCGCAGCTTGAACTACTTGAGTACTGACCCAGACACCCCCACATTCTGGTGGAGGTGCGGGGTACCGCATGCCACGTTTCCGGTGGCGTTTCTTCGCAATTTATTTAGGCCTAAAAAGAAACAGTATTTGCTCTGCCACTGAGCAGTATGAAGCGTCATGCTCAAGCTGAAATATCGAGTGCCTTGCGGGAGCAGAAACTCTCCATGTTTCGTAGTCTACCGCTATCTTTTGTTCGTTCGTTCATCCAAGTCAGGCAGTTTCAGGGCGCAAAGAAAGTAACCGTGTTGTGTATATCTTTAGGCAGCGGAACGTTACTCAGAATCAACGGACATGTCTTTTGTCTTCGCAGCAGATAAGGAATTTAGCGTGTGCAGCACAACTGCTAGAGTAACTGACAGCCTGAAACAGAGGAGGTGTCGAAGCATCCTGATACCGCTCCGCAAGCAATGATATTGTGGCATCAACCGATCAGAACCCCGAAGAACAAATCGCGAAGCAAGAAGCGTGAAAATAAAAAGCCACAGCCTGCGCTTCTTAAGTTGCTCTTGACTATACGGAGCGCAAGTTCGTCTGCTTCTAGCGCAGGCGTTGCAGTGACGTCAGAAGGCCAAGCATTGATTGGCTTTGATTGGAAAGATAGTGGGTAGACCTCAATGATGGCTGCTCCCTTGAGGTCTACTACCCTTCCAATCGCACCCCATCAGAGCTCTGATTCCTGACGCCGACGCAATCTCCCTTCAAGAAGCAGACGAACTTGCGCTCACCATACCTTGAAATCTTTCAACGTGCGTCACACAGTATAGTGATACATGACAGCACGCCGGTACGATGTTCATTTATAGCGAAACGAGAAGGGGCGGTGACCAATCAGCGTGCGGGGATCAAAATAAGAACTGTCTACATGCCAAAACGGCAAAGCAAAAGGTTGATTTTTTTTTTCGAAATTTGTTTTGCACGTGCAGGCGTCCTTTTGGGACGATACGCTCCGGGCGTCGCAGACTGTCAAGTGGAGCGTGCTGGTGCTCTTGGTGCTTTTCGGTGTCACGCAGCTGGTTCGCCTCAAGCCTCGTCCCAGAGGAGGACCGTACTGGACGCTGCTGGACTTGGCCTATACAGTGAAGTGCCGTCCAAGCCGCGCTGTACAATCTAAAGTCGCAGTCACAACGCTAATACATCGGTCAAAAAGACAGTCTTGAGACACTGTCTTAGGCGCGTTTCTTTCGTGTATGACGTTCCTGTCACATTGGTAATGAAAAAATGTAGACATGTTTGAAGCACACACATGTATGAAGCAAGCATGCTTCTGACCTGCTTGAGGCATGTCCGCTTATTATTCTGTCATCATGTCTTCAGCGTATGCGGACGGCAAGTCGTCTGCTTCTTGCGTAGGAGTTGCGGTGACGTCAGAACGACGCCGATCTCTGATTGGCTTTGATTGAAAGGATATGGGTAGACCTCAATGCTAGATGCCTTGAGGTCTACCCACTATTTTTTTTCTCAATCAACCAATAAGAGCTCGGCGTTCTGACATCATCGAAACCCCTTTGCTAAAAGCAGACGAACGAGTATTTTGACTGCGGCTTACGGAATCTGACGGGTCTGCTTGCTCTCTAAAACACTTAGGAGAGCCATTCGTTCCAACCTATGGAAAGAGCTGGACGTATATGATGAAGCTGATAATATGTATACACATAAAAAAAGTCTGTCGTCACGTTGAGTACGGTACACGATCCTGCTCAAAGTGGCGGCGCAGGGTGGTTTTCTATGTGTAAACACATTGTCATTCTCGACATTACAAGAGCCACCTGCTTAGGTAGCATCGATTGATTATCTCAAGTTCTCGGCGGGACAAAAAAGACGCTCCACATTTCTCAGAGTGTATCTCACAGCGCCGTTCAAAACCGCGCCGTAAAGTCTTTTTATTGTGACATGTAAGCCATATTCTCTTCGATCATGGAGGCAGAGGGAAGAGGAGACAACATACCGGCTCAAGCCAGCCAAATGAGACAATTCCGAGTGAAGCCGGAATTAGATGTCGCGGTTGGTGTGAACACCCCCAAGGGTGTCCAAGGGTTTCCATTTCGTCCAATAACGTCGTTTAGTTGTGTGCGTTTTGCGTCATCGTTAGGGCCGCGTCCCTCGAAACCGGAGGTGGCGCCATGTCACCTCGAGAATCTTCCTACCTACAGCTGCACCAACCGGCACCGGTGCAGTAAAGTGTAGCGCGGTCTGGAAAAATGCAGGGCAATGTACCTCCAGCTGTGTTTCCAAATAGGCTGCACTCGTATATTGAATACGGCGGTCTGCACCGAGTGCACCTGATGCAAGAGGTACAGGTACTTTGAATGAGCCGCGCACGAACCGCTGTTTCTTCGCAAGAGGTTATGCGCAGTTATACAAACATACTGGCTTGTATGGATAATGAAGCACGCTTTCTTTTAGTTTTTGTAAACTCGGAGATATCTCAAGTGTCTATTTTAGCGCAAAGCACTTGGGCGAGCCAATCGATGCAATCTACGGAAGGATCTGAGCACATAACGTGGCTAAGCATATCCTTAGAAATGAAATACAAAATCAGTCCGCGATCGCGATGTGACACCAAGCACGACGTTTCACCATGTTCAATCGCAGGGATTGACTATCCCCACTGTTTTGCAGGAAAGCAGATGCTTAAGGTTTCTTCAAGTCAATACTCGTTTTCACCTCATTCAACCGAAGTAAAAAGGAAAAAATAATTAAAATATATGTATGAGTATTTCAGATCAGATATATGTTATCTTATCAAGACGTACACGCTTCGAGCACCTAAAGCATCGCTTCTTCCTCCGATAACCATATCTTGTAAGAACTACTTCGCGCGGCGAATGAACAATGCGCAAAACTTCATTTTTTTTTTTAAGTGAAAACGAGTATGCGGGTCGCAAGTTCGTCTGCATCTTGCGCAGGCGTTGAGGTGACGTCCAAACGCCGAGCTCTGATTGGCTCGATTGGAAGGATAGGGGGTAGACCTCAAGGCAGCTAGCATTGGGGTCTACCTCCTATCCTCCTGATGAGAGCCAATCAGAACTCGACGTCCTGACGTCACCGCAGCCTCTGTGCAAGAAGCAGACGACGTCACGTACGTGACGTCGTCTGCTTATTATTATTATTAACGCTCCGCAGTCAAACAATTTGCAATTTTAGTCGACGAGAACGAAGGGCGACTAATCACGGAAATAAAACGCGAATATAATTATCGACCATAAATCCCGATCGCTAGAGTAAGACATTTGCTGTCGGAGTGAGGACAAAAATATGCGTATCAGTTTTGTTCTTAGCATTGCTTGTAAAGTGCCACGTTCGTGAGGGACGTGGAAGGACAAAGCGTTTTAGAGGATTTTACGGCAAGCGGTTTGGTTGAGTTCCAGTTGGGGTCAGTTCCCCTTTCCCGCCGTCACAGTGTAACGTGTCGTCATGACGTCTCATGACAGCATGATTTTGCGAGGACGTAACGACGTCGGGCGACGTCATTAGTCAGTTTGCGCTCGTCCTGTCCACTTCTACTAGTCCTCGTCCTTAGCGCGGTTTGTGTTCATAATGTTTAACCAACTAGCCCACCAGTTCGTGCTGTTACAGAAACAAGTGCTTTACAATCCAATTTCGCCGCTGAACATAGCGGTGACACTGACGTCGTGATGATGTCATGTGATATCTTCACCAATCCAGCCTCCCTGGTGAATTTAGCGGGGAAAGCACTGGAGGAGGGTGGGGGAAGGATTGGGAGGGAGGCGGATGGAGAGGGGAAGGACAACGTGGGAGGATATGGGAGAAGGAGGGAAGGATGAAAAAAAAAGGAACTTGGATTGGAGAAGAATATATAAAAATAAATAAACGAGTGTGGTTTGTGACGGGTAACCACCTGCTCCATGGTCATTGTCATCATGATCAAGCTTGTGTAATATTTTTGTTTTCGAGACGTCACGGCCGTTTCTGTCTAGCATATTTCCGTTCTTCTGCTATCAACTGAGTGAAGGTTGATATCTCATCCCTGCTTGTTGGCGTTTTCCGTTGCCCCTTCGGGTAGTATACGATATTCCCACACCAGCGTACGTCCAACTTCCCCTTCGGATTCATAATATGTTTCCGTGCTAGTAAAGACAAACACGACAACTTTGTATTCGGGGCTTTCCTTTTCAGGTTCTTTTGGTGGGAGCGGCTGTGCTGATCATCGTAAATGAGGTGGTGACTCGAATTACATCTACTGTGTCCCTCGAAAAACCCGTGATGTGGAATGTTGCTACTGACGCAGCTCAAGCCGTTTCTCTTGTAAGTAAGCTGCAGATCTATTCTTTTTTTAAATTCGCATCTGCTTTCATTATAATTTTAAATTATAAACGACACAAGTGCTTGAAAAAATAACTTTTATTTTTGTTTGCTTATATTTAGAATTAGAATCAGTGTTGGAACCAGCTTCAGCTCTGAATTTTCAAAGATCGTTCGTCTTGAAACTTATGGGTCAGGCCTGGTCAAACTAGGTTTGGTCTGAAACAGCTAAAAAATGCACGTGCACATTAAGGTTGAGCCGGAATAAATTGCTTGGTGTCAGGCAGATTAGAGAAAAATCCAGTCTAAATATAAGGGCGTTTTTCACAAGTGCTCGTTGCAACTATTCGGTGGCGGTTTTTGTTATATTTCGTGATATCCACTCGCTATTGAGATTCCCAGAACAAAAATCGTACTCAACACTACTGATATGCAAGCAATGTATTGAGGCTATAATAAGGCTGAGATAATTGTTTTTGCTATATTATATCGCTTTAACCTTCTTAAAACGCTTTTTTTTTAATTGCGTCAACCCAATGTTTTTGATACCAAATAATCGCGAATGACCCATGACTTTTCGGCGTTTCTGGCGCCGATATTTAAGAAGTATAAAGAATTCATCAAAATTTTCAGAAAAAAATGTTAAGATTAACTTGATTCTACTCTCTTCGCCCAGAGGTTTGACTAGTCGTAAAACCTTGTTGAGTGTGCGTTCTCCTGCCTGGTCTTTTTTCGGGTCTTGCGTATCAACAACCAACAAACGTAAGGGTGCAAGTGAGCTGTCGTATACAGAACATATTGTAGCAACGCAAGACTGAGGAAATACGACGTTTGCGACCAAGACATATAAAAAAGAACGTCTCAAACACAGCTAAATGTTTTAGTGCGTACAGAACCCTTTATATAAGGGTTGAACAAACTTAAGGAAAGGGAGAGACCATTCCACACTCACACAACCCTCGATTGACACAAACGAATGAAACAACATCGGGCCTTCTTATGTGCCTTCTAAGCGCTGACATAGCTGTCATAGTTTACATAGCACTACAAAACTAATGTAAAAGAAAAAAATATTGCAGCTTTGTTACTTCGACCAAACGCGATGAAATGCTATTGCTTTGCAGGAACACCGTTAGTGGAAACAATTAGGATAGGAAATGGTAGGGTGTTGAAATGGTTGTAATATGCCGTGCACACAACGAGGATGACGTACATCAAGGACGGCGTCGAGGGCGACGTCATGAGCGATGCCTAGGACGACTTCAAGGACAACGTCTAGGACGATCGACCTGGGCCTCTTGGACGTTTAGGTCGTCCAGGACGACCTAGAGTCGTCCATGAGGTCGTCCTCAACCGGCTAACGCGACTTACTCATGGTGAAGATTAAAGCGCACGAGAAACGAGGAAAAAGAAGACACACCGCAGACTAGCGCGTCTGCGACTTTACTCGACTGGCTTAAAGGGACTATAATATGATTTTGCAGCGTTTTCCAAATGAAGACCCCAATTAATCTTCAATGTTCATAGAACCCGGAGCAAGAATCCGTTTTCGTTTTTCTAAGGCGTTAGCATTAGTACCCACATGGCAGGGAAAAGCTGACAGTGTCCTTTTGTGGACAAAACAGTGAAAGGGAAGCGCGCCACGTAGAGAGAGAGGAGAGTAGTGAAGGACAAAGTCGAGAGGGAGGTGACGTCACGAGGCGGAAGCTAATGCGCCCGCGGGTGCTGGGGCAAGTCTGAACTTGCAGGCGTGCGGAGCGGGTATGCCTTAGTTTGTGCTACGAAATGGAGTGCGAAGCAAGTACTAGCACTGATCCAAAAAGGCAGCAAAAAAATTAAAACAGCTATTGGCGGATCTTTAGCAATGCTTTAGGATGACACTTGGAAAACGCCACAGACGTCCTCCTTTAGGAAACGCTAACACTGACCCCGTAACGAAGCCAAAAAAGAGGCAGAAAAAGATAAAGGAAGCGAAAAAAAAAGCCAAAAGAGAAGGCCAAAATATAAAAGTGAAGGGCTCACTTTTAGCGATTCCTAAAGGGGGCCATGTATGACGTTTCCCGAAAGGTCATGCACCGCATTTCCTAAGATCCACTGGATCCTCATTTCGCCTCCAGTTTTGAATAAAAAGTATGATGAAAAACTCACATCTGATTTTCTCCTCGGCTCGACAGGACTCGGCCACCAACATGCGTAATCACGCGGCCGTGACGTAAAGTACAATGTGTCACAATAACAACATTTACTGTTTTTTTTTTTACCAGCAAAAATAAAATAGGCATTCGCCGAACGCTCATTCTCCGTCCAAAGGTAGTGCTAGAGGTCACAACCAGATGCCAAGATTTCAGCCCGATCCGACACCTTAATCAAAAGTTATAAGTGATTTTCTGAAACATTTCAGTGGGAAAATGGAGCCCATTTTCGCCCCTTTTCGGTTTCTGGTACCATAGAGCCCCATGTATTCGAAAACTCCGTCGGCCGCCAATTTTCCATTGGAAATTTTCAGAAAATCACTTATAACTTTTGAACAAGTTATCGGATCGGGCTGAAACTTTGGCATCTGGTTGTGACCTCTAGCGCTACCTTTGGGTGGAGAATGACAGTTCGGCGATGCCTAGTTTAGTTTTGCGGTAAAAAAAAAAAAACCTGTAAATGTTTTTTTGTGACACCCTGTATAATTTTTTAACGGAAACGAAAGTTTTTTCAACCGATCGAGGAAGCCGCATCAGTCAAACGTCGCGTTGCGTCGAAACGACATTTTTGCGTCGACGTTTCGACACAAGGACATCGGAACGACGTTGCCTACCGAGTTTTTCAATAACGCCAATTGCTTCATAGGACACGTTTGTCTGCGACGTGTGTGCGATACATGCTATGAGCCATGGACATACTTCAACGCTTACACACAAAAGAATATACTTGCAACGCTTACAATACCATGGGTATGGATGCGTCGCGGCTGAGTGAGGTGCAGCCTAAAATATTGCGGTATAGTAAAAGTATAGGCCTTCTTTCGTACGCTGGGATGCGGCAAAACGAGAACTCACCCGACGAGGGCTGTAGCAGTACGGCGCCTGAACCGGCCGCTGGAGGAGTGGCGATTACTCGGTCCAGAATGGTAGGTTCACATTTCGGCTGAGAACAGAAAAAGCTACAAACGAAGAAAGAAACAAACACAAAACGACAGCAGCCGAAGCGTTGGAGCCGTGCCGGGCCACCAGGTGGATTACTTTCGTAATTTGGTCGCATTCGCGCAAACCACTTAGGCTGTTACTATAGTCCCGTTCAACGTTGAAACAACTGGTGGCGGCTTATCGGAAAACTCGATGAGCCCGCACCAGGTGCTTCGATGTGGTTCATTCGGCGGCAGGCGGTGAAGCTGGAGCTGGAGAAACATCTCGTGCTCTCGTTGACGCTGCGGCATATACAACCGGATATTGAACTGGGTCATTTCCGTCGAGTGTATTCATCGACAATTTCATCGTTTGCGAGCATAGTCGAACTTCGAGTGATACACTACTCGTATGTAAAACGAAAGCTAAATTTACCTGACGGTCTCGAAAAAAAAGACCCCAACACTGTGGATGTTGCGATTACTTTGCTAGGTAATGCGCAGCTACGCCCATTAAAAAAGAAAGTTTTACCACAGCTTTATTAGTTAATACACTCATTTATACACTCAGCTTCGTTGCAAGCGTTCGAGAGGAAGAGTGTGAGTTGTATATTCCGCTTTTATTCGCCAAAAGTTCATGCCCAAATTCAGGATTTAACCTTCTCTAATCTCACGTGCTAGATATTTTGATCCCATGAACGATATGCAGTCAGTAAATATTTTATCAAAAATCGTTTCATTGTTCATTTAAGGCCGGTTCACACTGTTTCAACCGACTACTACCGAGTCTCGACAGAACCGGTTTTTAAGCCTCTTACGACCGCGCCGCGCAGCAACAATGGCGGTTGTAAGCGGCTTAAAACCCCGTTGCCATAGCAACCCGTAAAATGATTAAAGTCGCAAGCGATTGCAGTCATACTCGGTAGAACTTACGCAAGTGCGTGAACCAGCCTTTACGCGACCGGCGCTTCCGCCAACAGAGCTTACAAAACCGGCTGTTACGTGACCGGCGCTTACGAGCTTACGCGACCGGACCATAAGCGACCGTGGCTTACGCTTCACTACAGCCACGGGCGTTACGTGACCTTGATAATGCGACCTTGAGCTTGGCTGGTCCTAAAGCCACCGCTTTAAAAATATATTGTGTTGCGCCAGGAGCTGTGGTGAGGACAAGATAAACTTTCAAGCTAAACAAAAAGACACAGAGGAGAGCGTCGCAAAGCTGATAAGAAAATTTTTCGAGGGAAAGGAAGGCTGGATAGAGAAAGCAGACGGAACGCTGGAGAGAGGAGGGGTTTCCTCCTCTTCCTTCCAGCATTCCGTTTGCTTGCTCCTTCTAGCAGGGGCGGATCCAGAACTCCGTTTTGGGGGGGGGCGGGCGAGAAAATTTGTAAGGATACTATTCTCCCATTTTTTCGTGTGCACCGGGGTCCACCTCATAAAATTGCCTCTGAGAAGGGGAGGGGAAGGTCGACTTCGCTTGGGGAGGGAAGCGGCCGCCCCCGTCGCCCCCCCCCCCCCTTGGATCCGCCACTGCTTTCCAGCCCTCCTTCACCTCGAAAACGTTTCATAGACTGCAACTGACTACAGTTAATAAGGTTAACTATCCCTGTCTCACCTGCACAACCACCGTCTTTTTGTTACTGTAAAAGAGTTTCACGTGGTGCCTAACCGGTTCTGGTTTACCTTGCCAACAACTGCACGTCGCTTTTGCAGGTCACCATAACGATCTTGTCTTGGAGTCGGCTCTTGCGCGTCCAGGGCTCTTCCAGCTTCGCCTTCTCTCTTCTCGGTTTGTTAGCCATAGCCACAGCCGTGGATGTGGTACTACTGGAGCATCGGCTCTCAGCTCAAAAGGTGTTCAGATGTATTTTGTGTGTCAAGATAATGTAGTAGAACCATAAAGCCGGAGTCACACTGGTGTGCTCATGGATCATCTAAAAGACGGGTGTCTCGGCACAGACATGATGACGCAATTGTATCCAGACACACATGACGCCTATTCGAAGCATGTATGCAGCCATTTTCTAGAACCAACATGACAGGACCTTTACACGACGAAGAAAGACGCCTCAGACGGATGGATGGATGCGTGGTAATGGCTATACAGTTTGTAACGGGTGCCAGCTTCCGCCACCTAGAGAGCGTCTGAAGACTTATTTGTATGATGTGTTTGCGATGTGACCGCGTCTTTAGATGTCTGCACCCCGTTGTTAACATAAGCTCTTAACAGCCTGAAAATTACTATTAGATTTGTGCAGACGTTTGTAATGTTTCTTTAACCAAATCAATATCTCGTTAAAAGTATATGGCAGCAATAGTTGTTGCATTCAAAATATTTCCTGCCGCCTTCGCTAACGTTATTACAGCGTTCTAGCTGCAAGTGAATTTCACGGTGGTGGACATAGGTTTGCCTTTGAGGCGAAGAAGTCATCAACATTGTTTTGATCGCGGCTTAGATTGGTGACGCGCTCACCAGAGAAAGCCACAATGTGCTGAGTGAATAGAGGTGGTACATTGAAAAGACAGTGTTTCGTGAGTACGCAGATTATGGCAAAACCTGGCAGACACAGCTCTGACCTCTTTCGCGCAAATGTATTTGAGCAACGATTGAAAATAAAATGTAAATTACCCTTCTGGGCCTTTCATGCAGACGGAAGAAATGTGACAAGAAATCAATGAAGGGTGCCCGCATGCCAAATTAAAAGAACTATTTCATTGCACATTTGATATCACAAGCTTAGGCATATACCTATTACAGTATTTAAGTGAATGCCTTGTCAAACTGAAGCCCCTTAGTGTCTTCCTATAGGGTGTTGATTTTCAAAAATTAATTACTGCTGTTTTTGTTCTTTAATTGTCGTTTATATGTGAAATCAGTTTGGTTCGAAGTATTGCCGCTTCTACTGAGATTAGAGCCGAATGTTGTGCAGTTTTAAACCAGTGAAAATAATATTTCCAGCCGAACGCTGAGAACCACGGACAAAAGTTCACCGGACAAAGCTAGCCGGACAGATGTTAACCGGACAAATACTCGACAGATTTTCTTCATTCTCGGTTAAAGCTTATTGTTTCTACTCGTGCACTCGGAAAAACTTGACTGTATAGATGTTTTCTTACTTTTAAGTGAAATAAACTAATATCAGAACTGCCCCAAAATGCAGCTCAGTCACGAAGAATCATGTGTGACTTGCTCAACGCTTAATATCAATACTTCTATTAAAGAACAGTAAGAACAAAAGGTGTACTGTCATTATGTAAAAGAAAAACAAAGGCATTCAGATCTTTAGTACTAATATTGTAACAGTAGTGTTATGACTAAACATGCTCTGCTAGAAAGCGCACATTTCAGTCACGGCTGAAGTTTTTCTCCGCGCAGCGCACCCTGAAAGCTTTGACTGAGTGTTTCAGTTATCCGAGTTCAAATATAGTTCTCGATTGACAGTTGACATGTTCCCATTCTGCCAGCACACAATGGCTCAGTCCGTTTAACGCCAGGTAACCCTTAATGCTGTCTAACAATAAAGAAAAATGTCGTGATCCGTTTCTTTAGGTTGGCCAGAAAGTGGGTGAGCTTTTGTCCGGTAAGTTTTTTGTCAGGTGAGCTTTTCTGCAATGAGTACTTGTCTGGTGAGCTTTTGTCAGGTGAGCTTTTGTCTAATGAGCTTTTGCTCGGCCACCGAACGCTGACGCAACAGTTGTGTCCAATCTGTGTCCCGCACTGGCTCACGGTAGATGGCGTAGACAATCCTACACTACGGCCTTGATAATTAGAACGTGTTGCCTACACACTCCTTTCTCCCTCTTTGCTTTTTTTTAACTGGAAGCTTGAGAGATTCAATATTTATTTCTCACTCTTTCGCCGTTTTCAACCGAGAAGTATTCTGCAGCACAGTTGATGTGTGGTGAGGTTAATTTCTTTCGTTTTTTTCCCCGTGGGTATCAGTACAGCATTGTGACCGAATCAGTGAGCGGCTCACAAATCATCTTCACCACTGCTGTGGCTGTGCTGCTGTGTGGGAGCTTTCTGGCTGCAGGGTTTCAAGACACGGTGCTTAGACGGTCTGCCAGAATACGCGAAAAGGTGAGGCAATGTTCAGTCCCATCGATACATTACAGAGGCACTGCAGAAGAACAGACACACAGACAGACAGACAGAAACATACACACACATACACGCACGCACGCACAAAGACTCACACACACGCACACTATCACGACGTTTCTGCGCTACTAAACACCAATGTCGTGTTCATACGAATTGTGTCGCGCAGAACGGTTTAGCGCAGGTTGCGTATATCGAGCAGGGTTGGTTTATTATTCCTTTGAGGTAACGTCAGTAGTGAGAAGGTGTCTATTCTCTAGGCGGAGTGACTGTCTTGATCATGTGCTGTTTTCTGGCGTTCTATTTTTCACGAGCTCCGGCTTGACGCCGTGTTCTTTATCGCACTTCACTTTGGACCTTTTTCTCACCTTGCCGTTCAGACCGTGCTGTTTTGTCCCGCGCTGTTTTGTCATATGTTGTTCTGTCGGAATGTCAAACATTACGCGTTCAATGCGTGTCCCTGTAGTCACTAACAACTCGAGGAACGCATTGCATAGCAAACCCCGAGCACGTTATCGTCACTTTGTGGCAAATAAGCTTGCGCGATAATCCGATGAGAAAACCGAAAAACGAATAACGTAACAAGAAACGTTAGAAAAATAGTCGGCGTCTTTTGTTTTTTAAACGAACAATGACTATGAGGGTATTCGCTGGTTGCCATATTTGAGGACGCTGTTTAAAGCGCATGCTCAGAATGAGCTCATATCGATTGGCTGCTAATACTGGCAGTCTTGAGGGTGTGAAATGCACGTTGCAGAAGAACTGTGGAAGCTCTCCATCAGCACGCACACAACAGTGTGCGTGCTGATGGAATGAAGAGGAGTATTGGCGGCCATAGCTGTGTGCGCGACTGCTGATCGCGTGCTCTGTTTCATGCTTAGCGTGCAACGCTGTCAAAGCTACTGGCGCGAGCGCGTGGCTTCATCTATGGTTTTACAACTTACAACACTTCTGCAATCTATGGTTTTGTTTGCGCAAGAACACGTGCAAATGATCAACAAGATCAAGCCCCACGCTCGCGCAAGCAGCTTGACAGCGTTGCACGCTAAGTATGAAACAGAGTATAGCACGCTAAGTATGAAACAGAGTGAGCTCATTCTGAACATGCGCTCTAAAGATCGCCCTCAAATATGGCGTCCCGGGAATTCGCGGTGAGAAGCTGGCTAGGGAGCGTTCTCTCTTCCTCATTATGGGTAGTGCACGCGCTACCCACGTGGTTAGGTTTCAGCTTTCCTAATGAAGAGAAGCTTGACATTGCGTATGCAGAGGAAGTTCAAGTATCCTCTACTCTGGGTTGCGGAAAAATTCCACCAGTCGGCGATGCTGGTGCCCTACTGGTGCCTTATGCGGGCATGCGCGTGCAGCGTGCGCGTGAACATAGCTTTCGGAAGTTTGCCCTCAGCGAGCCAGTTTGACTACGCAACCGCTGCCGCAGTGCATCGAGGGTACTTTAGTCTTTCGGCGCGCGCGACCACCTCACTGGAGCTCTGCGTGTGTAGAGCACGAGACAGCACGAGCCCTCTCACGCAGTGCTGCTTCCCTCCTGTACATTAAAATTATGGCGGCCTCGCGCATGCGCCGAACGCTTAGTGGGATCGATGTATTAATCAGCTATCGCTTTATTCTGCGTGCTGTAAGCACATAAAAGGATGACGCACATAAAAGGATATCTCGTGCGTGTATTTTACAGTGGTAGCTCTTAGTGACCCTCCCCGAAAAAAATATGCCATGTACGAATGCAAAACCGTACTCTACAGCAGAGGCACATCTGTCCCTCTCCTCGACGTTCCTCACACACGGCAAGGCTTTCTCGCAACCCCACCTCCTCACCTCCCTGTAGGCCAACGCTATTCCGTAAAACTCACGTGATCGCGATGAGAACCCTCTTCCCCCTCCCTCAACCCGCAAACCCTCAACCCACAAACCCGCTTGCAGATGCAGTTGCGAAATACCCATGGGATCGCGTTGTGCGGACACGCTCCATCGCCTCCCCACTGCCGCCGCCCAAAGTATGTACGCGGGCTGTTCTATAAAGACGCTTCGCGCCCCTACAGAACATCGCACACAGTCGTTCCACCAAAGCCCACATCTCCTCACATACTTATCTTACATCAATTCCAATGAAAGCAAAGAACCCATTGCTAACATTGTACATCACTGTCTAGAGGCACATCTCCTTCAATGCGCCTTTACACAATGCAGAAGCTACCGCTGTCAATCGCAGCATACATTCTGTGGTCCTTAAGAACTTTTTAGAGCGCAGCCCTTAGGCGCTCGTTCGCGTGTTTTACGGCGCCGGCGTCGCCGTCGCCGTCGGTGTAACCAGAGGAAGAGGAGAGGGTAGGAGGAGGAGGGGAGGGTACGGAGGAGGAAGAAGGGAGGGTACGCAGGAGGAGGGAGGAAGGGAGGGTATGGAGGTGGAGGGAAGGGTGTGGAGGGGGAGGAGGGGAGGGTACGGAAGAGGATGAGGGGAGGGTACGGGGAAGGAGAGGGTACGGAGGAGGAGGTGAGGGTACGGAAGAAAGGAGGAGGAGGGCACGGAAGAGGAGAGAGGGACACGGAAAAGGAGGAAAGTGGAGGAAGAGGGTTACGTGATCACGTGAAGATACGTGATTCTCTCCTCTTCCGTACCCTTCCCTCCTCCTCCGTACCCTGCCCTCCTCTCCTCCATACCCTCCCTCATCCTCCTCCGTACCGTCCTCATTTCTCTTCCCTGTAACTCCTCCCACTGCTGTGACGACCTCTTGAAAGACATGCACTGACCTCGTCTTTCAAATTCAGCCCTGGGTCCAGCAACTCGAACACATGTCCTGCCAGTTCTCAGATCACAAGGCTTCTTCATAACAATCAAGGACTGGGAGAGGACTGCTGCTTAAAGAACCAGTATGTGAGGAGTGTGGTCTATATTTGTGCATATATATATTTTTCTCAAACTCATTAGCACGGCATATCGCAAAATCAAGATACCTCTCGAGCTAGGCTTTCATTTCGCAATACAAAACTTTTTCAACGGTTTTTATTTTTTCATTTTGTTTCAGGCTCGCAGCATACCTCGCGATGAAGACAATTTATCGCCTTTTGCCAGAATGTTCTGCGTTACACTTTTCCCGTAAGTTGTTTTGCTCGTCTGACTATTCAGACCCTCTGTTGGCTAAAGCGTGACTTATCTACAGGCGTCTTGCTCCGTCATTCGTTCTTTCGCTTTCTTGTCGGTTGAAATAAAATCTCACACTACTGTGGAGCGATAATAGGATGCCCAAGGCTCGCCGCGCTCTTGTTTTCTTCGGCTCTCACTAATGATAGGCGCGTGCGAATAGTGATTCAAATAGAGTACCTCTCTGTCATTCTTAGCCTTTACGGTGCTTTCGTGCTTTACGGCACGAATACAGCGTATATACATTAGAGAAAGAATGAACACAGCGACGGTCAAGACATCAAGATGGGTCGTCTTGTCCGCCCCTGTGTTTATTTGTTGAGTGACGTCTACAATTCCACCAGCGTGCTCGCCTTCTAAAGAGCGTCTGCTTTCCATAAGAATTGCAGCGATTGCTCTTGCTAGCAGAGGCAATCGCGGCAATTTACGAATGAAGAAGCCGACAATTTTTTTACAGCCTAAAAAGGAACAGTCAGCGATCTGACACTAAACAGGATGTTATAGCTGCTTGCTCAATGCCCCGTAACATAGCGTAGACATTTTCTTTTTTTTGTATCTAAACATTTTTTGGTCTCCTCATTCGCAGAGATTGCAGCTATTTGGTGTTATAAGTGCCTTGCGGGAAAGTCGATGCGGTTTTCGTTGGTTCTTCTTGCAGTGTAAGGATTAGGCACTTGATTCAAATCACAAATAGAACGCCACGCAATCAGTGACAGCTGAAAAAGACGCAGGTCGTCGAGCCTCAGCGTGCTGTTATCGCCCTTATCCATACGAGATTGCGACATAACCGATAAAAAGACCCCACAACGAATGGCGGAGCAAGAAATGTAAAAATGATGGGACACGCTCCGTTTTTTGCTTTAGCTCATTCGCTCTTCCTCGCGTGAGTTGAAACGTGGTGGCGCTAGTGTGCAAATAGCCCCCAACCACTTCCGGTTCTGAACTAGACGGCGGGTTTCGCAGTATTTGCGAGACCAAACATCACGCTATCCACAGGAAATTGATACTTATAGCACTGTCAGATTTCACTGACGCTTACGATAAAAGAATGGCGAGTAAAATATTAGGAAATATACGTGAACCAGAAGTATGCCGGGGCTACCCATTACGTTGCACCAGAGGGCTTGTTGCCAAACAACAAAGGGCGAATAGGGCGTATTCACTGGCGGCCATAGCTCTGCGGGGGACTGCGTGAGCCAACACCATCTATGACAGAATGAAAGCCTTCTGCAATGGGGCATTCCTCTACCATCAAGGTGGCAACGTCATCAGAAGTCGGATAATGGAGCTTATACTGAGCGATGGTTGAACCTCAGCTTCCGTACTTTAACGCGTATGCAGTGTGGACGCGAGCCCGCCGAAACATCTGACGCCAGCACTCTTCGTGGCCAATCTCAGGCCTCGATTCGATGCCTGCAACTGCTGATGACGCCGTGCAGGTGATAGCGCTTCTGCTGAGCACGTGCCTGACATGTACTGTTCTGCAATGGGGCTATCTCGTCACAGACATCTCAGGTGGCCTGTCATTGGTAAGCGTGACTAATGCGATGGTCTTGATTCACAGAGCATGCTTTAACCATAGCCTCCGTACGCTCTATACTGACAAAGCCTGGAATCGCCACGAGACGCGGCCGCCGGAAAGTAAAATTTAGGTGCGTGATAAGAGGAGAAGGCAGAGGCATGTAACGGGCGCCCCACTGCGGCGAGACGCCGAAACACACTTGTCCCGAGCGATGGATTTGGTTGTGTTCGTCCGTTTTTTTATCGTTCCCCATCTCAGGGTTTACAAGATGTGGAATGTCTACTCGTGACTCGTCGCGTTCTTCACGCTACCGCTTCTTTCGTCGGGTTTTAAAACAATGTTTCGGGTCTTCGTTGCTGCAGAAGCTGTGCGCTGAATACCTGCTTTCTGCTACCAGATCCTCGCGCTCCAAGTTTGCGACCGGGCACTCTATGGCTCCGTCATGGGAAACCGCCAGGCTTTGTGACTATAGAGGAGGCTATGGTTTAACTAACTAGGCCATCAAATTATCGTTCAGTGAATACGCTCTTTAGTTCTGTATTTGCATTGTGATCTTCGATATCAAATCGTCGTTCTTAGCGGAAAGAAATATTTTGCCTCTTGCCCTTTGATGAACGGCATTTTTTGGACGCATTTTGACGCAGCCTCTTTAAGATGGTCTTCAAAGGAGGGACGCCCACGGATGAAGTCCTTCCTCTTCTTCGTGGTGTCCTGCGTTGCAAGGACATTGTCGACCGGCTTCACTCCTTGTTGAGGTGAACCATACCGAGGCTACTGATAGCAGCTCGGATTACTTCATTATGTTTATATACATATAAAGATGTATTAGCTTCTCTGCTTGAACGCGCCTCCTGATTTGGCTTCTATGCCCCGAGAAACTGACGTCCACTCGCGTTCTTGACTCCCCTCTCCCTCAGTCTCTCGGCACATGGTACCTTGGCGGGAGCAGAGTAAACATCGGCAGCGCCTTCTATTCTTTTTTATTTTTAAGACCTTTATCACACTTTCTTTATGCGTGTAACTTGCTTAATATTTTTTTACAGCAACGATTTTTAGTTTAAACAGTGCGATGATTACACAGGAGCAAAAAATTAATTTATTAGAAAAAGTAAAATAATAGGCATGATTATCCAAAACAATATGTAACTTTAAAATATTCGCACGGAGGCACAGTAATATTACACCGATTTGTTTTTCTGTCCAGAAAGCAGTTTCCGCAAGACACCTGCTTTTACCCGCGTTACCTAAACATCCCGTACGCAATATTTAGTAATAAGTAGCATATAATATATAAAAAAGTTATTAGATTCACTGAATGTTTTAAATTGCTGTGATGTTTCCATGAGAATCGATATAACCTCGATTTAAATTTTCTTTACGCTTGGCTAGGCGTTAACACGAAAGACAAGTTTAACCCTCGCAAATCCCACCTGACAACATTCGCCTTCAGAGGAGGCAGATGTCAAATATCGCGGCAACAAAGATCAATCGTGCGAGGTCAGAGATGATCAGCTTATTTCAACACACTCTGCGCTTACTTTCACGCATTGAATGAAGCGTCGTCATTTATTATGGCGTGTTGCAATTAAAGTATAATAAAAACATAAATATTTAAATTGCAGACGAGTGGTGACACATGTGTAGAACGTGCTGGTAAACACAGACTGGTCTAGAAAAGAGTGGAAACCGCAAAAGAGACCGACAAAAAAGGGAACAGACAACGTTTCAAACTAAGCTACAAGGTCTATTTGGTCTACGCCTTATACAGGGCGTTTCGGCTAAATTATGAAAAGTATTTAAAAAAGAAAGCTGCTGCACGCAACGCGTGTCTAACCAAGACAACGTTGTTCAGAGTCCTATTGAGCAAGATTCTTTTTCTTAATTTGCCGAAGAAATTAATTAGCTCGTATTAAATGGACAGATTTTTAAATATTAATTTGCGCGTATACCTTTTCAATACAGATGATTTAAAGCGTTTTGAGAAACATCCCATCGGGTCGTTTCTTTCAAAAATAGCAGCCTTCGCGTGCCTAATTTCCTGCAAACTCTAAAAAAAAAAAAGCTTCCGAAATTAAAAGATGAGCATTCCTGGGTGCTTTCGCAGTAAAGCCATAGAGATAGCTGCGAAATGTTTCGGCGAAGTTGTATGGGTACCGGCGTTGCGTTCATGCATCGTGGAGTGCGTGAACAAACGCGTTCTGAACAAAACAGACATGTGTTTTGTTTCGAACGCTTTTGTTTTTTGTTCCATCTGCTCCGAACAACTGCTACTACTACAACTATCTACATCTACAACATCAACAACGGACGTCATTTCCTGTAGTGGGAGAAGCCAATAACAGCTGTCGCTGCAAAACTACATCACACGGGACTAAGGGCACTCTGCTTCGTTTCAGCATGGGTCCGAGCGCGGCCGATGTTATGAGCCGAAGGGCCAATGAAACAGCGCAAAACGCGCGACATCATGGCGTGCTCTTTGCAGTTGATAGGATCAGCCGGTGTTCGCCGTCTTTCTGCGCGCTGCTCCTCCGCCGGCTCATCCTATCGAGCGCATAGAGCATGCCATGACTTCGCACATTATTTTTTATTGTTTTTTTTTTTTTTGCTTGGCCCTTAGGCTTTTAACATGGGCCGCGCTCGGGCCTAAGGTGAAACGAAGTATTCACGAAACCAGCGACGTCTGCGGGTCGCCACTATCGGTCAAATATAACGGTCGTAGACAGTTCGCGCGCGTGCCACGTGCCAGCTCAACGCACCACGCTTAGGTTTCAGCAGGAGACCATTGGACTCAAAATGGTTTCCCTCAATTTGTATTCACTACCTTGTCAAACCTGCGGCGATGTGTGGGCGCAGAGCTTTCACGGGCTTGACCTTCTTGGGGGAAGCGATGGAAGGACTGCGGTGCTCATGAACGCTGACGGACGCGCAATGCCTGGTCCACGCGGTAGCCTAGGTTGCGTTTTGAGAGATCTGGGTACTCAGAACGCTAGAGTCGCTTATACGAGAGTAGTAACAGAGTTAACGGAGCAACAACTGTTCCATCGTGCCAGCCGCCGACAACATGTAATCGCGTAAGCCACAAGGGACTAGCAGAAATTCTGAAAGTACCTTATTTCGTTCGTGGGCCTTAATTTGAACACTTGGTGAAAAAGGTCGGCGAGAAATCCGGCGGCCGTGATTGGCAAACGCCGCACTTGTCCTCAGCGCCGGCTAATCATAGCCGCCGGATTTCTCGCCGTTTTTTTCACCAAGTGCCCGGATGAAGGCCCCAATTCAGTGTTTTTCCAACAGAGGTGTAGTTCGTTTTTGCTGGAGTCGCGAATCAACTCGCCATTTTTCAGGAGGAAGTCACGTGTTTTTTGTTTGTTTGTTTGTTTCTTATCTTGCATTATTTTTTTAACTCGAAAAAATTAGGCACACGAAGGCTGTCTTATTGGGAACGATACGATATGATTTCTTTCAATACGCTCTACAACGTTTGCATTGAAGGGTTTGTGCACAAATTATTGTTTAGAAATTCGCTAGTTAATCAGCGCCAGTCCGGCGCATCGCTAAAAATATCTTCACTTGCTCAATAGGACCATGAAAAATACTGCGTCGATTCTACACGCCTAGCGTGCGGCACATCTTTTTAGGTCTCGGCACAAAGCTGAAACCAGGACCTAGCTAAAACACCCACCATAGTGCCATTCCAACGTCGCTATCCGCTATAATCTACCATCGCAATAGCGTGCCGGCCACGCTCTATGAGAACATATAATCCGTAAGCATTCCGTGAGGACTATACTCGGTTTCAGCTTGTGTTGTACCGCAGGAAAGGCTATAAGCGCGAGCTCCTGCTCCTAAAGCACATCTCGGCGGCACATACTCTCGTGCACCAAGGGCAGCTGCCAACGCCATGAGCTCGCGCTTCTCAGCCTTCGCTGCGGTACAAGATAATGTGGAACGAAGTATACTAAGTCCTTTCCGGGTTCACGAGCAAAATTGGCGGTCGCCTTTGCTTGCTCACGAAGCTCGTGATTGGAGGCGAGTCCTTGCCGAGCGCTGACGTCACACTCGCTCTGGACACGAGCTGAACCGAGTTCACGTCGAACGCTGACCGAAGCCTCGTCTCCAACACATGCTCAGAGTGCGCGATCCAGCAGTAGTGGACAAACGTTTGCGCACGGACTTTGAAAAGGGTCTATTACGTAGAATCTACTAGGCGTGGCTTAGTCAATGCGAGCTCATGTAAAGTTCGTCTGCTTCTTTGCAGGGATTGTGATGATGTAAGAAGCCGGCTTCTCGATTGGTTCTGAGTGAAGGATAGAGGGTAGACCTCAAGGCATCTAGCATTGAGGTCTACCCACTATACTTCCAATCATAGCCAATCAGAGCTCGGCGTCATTCCTGACGTCACGCAACTCCCGCACAAGAAGCAGACGACTTGCTCTCCGCAAAGACCTTTCCAGAAATTATGGTGCCCCCAGCGTCTGCTTTACGCATTGTGACATTCAGGTGCACGGCACGTGAAATGATTCAAAATACGAAAACGACGTTGGGTTAACAGTCCTTGATTTTAGAGCGCAGAGAAGACGGTAGGAAGATCAAAACAGAGAATGTGGTACCTTCTTTTCCGGTCACTTTAATTTTGTGTGTCGTGTCTCTGATAAAAATAATGAATCGTGCTGCTACCAGAATATACGAAGCGTTCGAGCCGGCACGAGCTCACGCTGTAGAACAGTCTGCACAATTTCCCCTCGTTCCAAGATCTCCTGGGATTCTCCGGAGAGTTCTATTTGTGGAGTTATGCACTTGGTGCTGCTAGTTGTAGAACTTATTATCTTCCTAATCCTGCCAGCAAGAATGTGCGACGTCGCCTCGACTTCTTGGTGGCCCTTCTGCGCGTCCTGTGGTTGGACACCTTCCGCGTGGTTCTCAGCACAACAGCCTACTTTGCCTGCCTCTTCGTCAAGGTTCCTCTACTCGAGTAAGTTCACGAAATTAACTGCCACCGGGACAGCGAAGGTGACAGTGGAATTTTGTATATATACAGTCTAACACATACAGAGCGTCTGCTCTTCCGGAAGGCAGTTGGGAGAGACAGTCGCTGCAATCTACTGAGGGCGCTTGGCAAATGATCGCACTGGTAATATGTAAAAAAAAAATAATAAAGTGTCTGCGCTATGGCACTGAGGAAGACGTTACACTGTGCTCGGTGCCACAACGCAGAGTTTTTTAGTCTAACTATATATATCAGCCCTATCAGATATTAAACAGCTACCATTCCACTGGACACATTCCCGTATGGTTAAAAACCCCGGTAGTAAGACCCTTATATAAAAATTGTGAAAGAAAATACGTTATGAATTACAGGCCGATTCTGATATTGCCAATGACAGCGCAGATGTATGGAAAAACGGATACTCAATACAATGAAGTAATGTTGTGAATGGTATGATTGAATACACACATCCCAGGACGGCGTTCGGAAGATTACGAGCACAGAACCTATACTGGAAAATTTTACAAATCATGTTACGTTGCAGTATGGATAAAAACTATTCTGTTTTTCCCTCTTCCTGAATTTGAAAAAGGCTTTTTAGGCAGGGTGTCGAACCGAACCTGAACCCGAACCGAAAACCGGATCAAAACCGTTATTTTTGACCGAACCGGTACAAAACCGAAACCGAAATCGAACGCTTCATATTGAACCCGAACCGGAACGAAACCATAATCTGATGTGGCGGTTACCGGTTCAACGAAAGCGGTTCAGGGCCAATTGTGTCAATAATTGATCTTAATGGGAAAAGTTGCGGGCGTATTTCTTCTTATATTGCCGAGACTAATCCTACATACTGTCAGATATTTTTACATTTCATTTTTATTGCATACGTAATAAAAAAATGCATCATCATCAAAATCAGAGACACAAAGAGACCGCGTGGTCAGCGAGCTCGTTCAGTGTCCGCCTCTACTTAGGCATCTAGAGAGCTTCAACTTTACTTCGTTTCTTGGATTGACCCTGGCGGCGCGGCAGCGGCGGCGGCGATTTCAAAGCACCGCTTGGCCGCTTGGCTACGAAATGTCCAAGTGTCGGAGCGGATTGCGCCACTCTAGGCACGGAGGCCTACGCGTCCGCGAATGTTTGACCTCAGGATAGACCGCAGTTGCAGTCGATGAGCCATTTAGCCAATCGAGCACCGATAGCGCACCACGTGCTGCTGGAATCTTTTCTTGAGGAGCCGCGCCTCAACAAAAACGAAGACATTCTTCGTTACTGGGAGAACCACAAGCTTGAACGACCAGAACTCTATCAGCTAGCCAAGGTTGCTCTGGCAGCGCCAGCTACGCAGGTCTGCGTAGAGCGAACCTTCTCAGGTCTCAAGTTTGTGCTTTCACCGCTTCGAGCCAACTTGAACGAGTCGACGATAGACAAAATCATGTAAATCCGCGCGAACAGAAAGGCGCCATAAGTATATATAACTCTATGAAACGTCATAACATGTAAACGCTCTAGTGGTGTTTTATAAAATATATTCTTCTTTCACTGTGGGATAAAATAATTTCAAATAAATATAATGATTTAGTACGTCCCCGCTTTTTGTGTAGCTTTTTTTTATTCACTTGTTTAAACACTTTAAGCATCCCGGGCGGTATTTTATAAGAGATGGGTTACAATGAAAACAGGTAACAAACTGGTAGCAGCGCGCAAACAAACACGGACGCAGGAAAGAAATGGACAAGACTAGCGCTGGACTTCAACTGAACATTTAATAAAAACAGAAAACCAAGGAAAACAACCAAATCACCAGACCGTCACTGCATCAACACGTACGTGCTGAAAAAAGCTATTTCTTTTTAATGTAAATATATCGAGGTTTGGATGACGCATGAGACTCCGTTCCTTCCATATCTCGTAGCAGTTCACGTGCAGTCTTGTCAGCCCCCTCCCCAAAATCGTGATGCTCTCAAATTTCGGCACACACAAGCAAGTGACGCAGTGTAAAGGAAGGTGGCCTCTCGAGGTTGACCGAAGCGACAGTGCGTGCTCACATGCCCGGTCATTGACACATCAGCCAGTCTGGCCGATGTATACACGACCACAGCTTTACAGGACTCGATAAACTACACCCCAACTGCGAACTCGACGTACCTGTTTCTGTGTTTTACGGCACATTTGTTTCCTCTCTCTCCCCTGTCAGCCACTCTGGGGCATAGCTGCGACATCTTACTGGGCGCCGAAAACACGTAGCATGTCTAAACAACGCGTGTGTGCAGAGCAGAAACAAACAAAAACATATAGAGGGCAAGCAATCTAGCTAGAGACCTTTTTACTGTTTACAAAATCACAGCCCTGCGTGCGATCTTCACAGCCCAGCACGTCCGTGTTCGTCGCTTCGGAAAGCGAGCAAAGCACGCGCTATACGCACGAACACTAAAGATGGCACCGGCCACAAGCTATATTTTGGAAAGGTCTATAGACCCATCCCGAAATTACGCCCTCTTCTGGCAGAGTTTGAAATACTGCACAGCTGCGTGTGCAAAAGACACATAAAAATGGAAAGCCGATCGCTTATATATAGTTCACTTAAGAACAGTATTATACAAGTAATAGCCTTGCCACATTAATTGTGTCTTTTGCGCACGTCACTGTGCAGGGTTTTCAGATCTGCCTGAAGAGAGAGTAGTTTTGGGATGGGTCTATGGCAAATATCTCGTGCTCAGAAAAGGCTGCAGGAAGTGCTCGGTCAATATTCAAAGGTCGAGTTAGGAACCGGTTCGAACCGGTTCGCGCTTATTAAAACCGGTAACCGGAGTGATATTATGTGCGCTACCTTAAACCGGAACCGAACCGGAACGAAATACAATGCTACTAAACACTGAACCCGAACCGAACCGAAATAATGACCGGTTCGACACCCTGACTTTTGGGACAACTGAAAATAAACAACTACTAATGAAGCTAGGAAATATAGGTTTCAGGGGCCTTTAATGCATTATTTTTAAAGATTATATTACTGACAGGTATCAGCTGGTTAATATAGTCAACTTTAAAAGTAATGTAATACGAATTAACGCGGGAGTGCCGCAGGGCTCAATAAAGGTCATCTTATATGTTTTAACATTTATGTAAATAAAATCGGAGCACTACCTCTTGCATCTCGATTGTATCAATCTGCAAATGATACTGCCCTAGTACTCGAACACAGTGATAAAACAAACGCACTCTCAAATTTTCAAAGGATATTGAATTAGTAATGATATGGTTTTCAGACAATCATATTTTTGTGAATTCCAGTAAAACCAAGTTGATGTGCTTTTCGTAGTCCCTACACACATTTGAACTTGACGACATCATTGCTCATTCTCTTCATTGAAGGAATTGTAGAAACTGCAGTTGCCTACCGTTGAAATATGTCCAAACAACAAAATATTTAGGGATTTATCTGTATGTAAATCTTTAATGAAATAATCATGCGGAATATTTAATCAAAAGGATGCGTGCCGTCTCTGCTTGTTTATATAGAATGCAGGTGTAGAAAATATATCTCTGAGAAAAATAGTGTACACCGCACTGGGTGAATCTATCCTTCGTCATAGTATTTCGTTATACGGAACGTGTTCCAACTATAAAACGGAAAAAAATTGCGCAAGTTTTATAAAAAATAGCATGTAACGTCGTGTATGGTACAATAAACGAGGAAGCAGATAAAGAGGAAAATTTTAATGTAGCGAGAGACTTAACTGATCAGCAGTGGCACTGCAATGCAATTCTAGTAAAATATTACTTCGATTGAGATTTCAAATTCCCTTAACAAAGGAACGAATTTTAAGTCGCACTGAGAAGAGTGTTCTTCCTAGAGTATAATACTATTTATGGAAAGAAATAGACGTCATATTACGTTCCGTTTTCGTTTAATAGACTACCAGAACAGCTTCGTAACTTGTATTCATTAAAACGAGTAAAATACGCACGGAGACACTAGCGCTCTAAATGTGATGCCGGATTGAAACTGCGTTTTTCTCTTGTTCTCTTGTTTGGACGCATGTGAGAGTTTTCTTCGTTTTGTTTTGTTTTGTTGCATGCCAACAACGCATGGTTTGTTATCAGCAAGCACGCAGCCCGTTGGACGCCGGGTTTCGCAAACAAGCATGCACAGTCACCTACCGTATTTATTCGAGTAATAGCCGCACTGTTTATGAAGAAAACCTGAGGGTTCACTTTTCCGCGGAGCACGCAGATTGCGAATCACCGCGATCGACAGCATGATTCCAGCTGTTCACAGGACAGAGATAACGTCTTCGTGCCAAGATATCATCTGTGAAGATTGAATTTGCATGGAAAATCGTGTTCTCGATCTGGTTATTCGCTATGTTATTAATGCGCAACGTCATGATTGGATATATATGTGTTATATGGGAAAGTAGACGCAGGGGCCTTGTTCATAAATAGTGCGGCTATTACTCGAGTAAATACGTTATCCTTGAGCGGGCCAGTATATGTACAATGTGAAAGTTGCAATAAAATAGTTATTATTATTATTTATTATTATTATATTCGCCGAGCTCCCAGCGCAGACTACAGCGATTGGCTGTCTCAAGTGCTTTGCGGGACAGCAGACACTCCAGATTTCTTAGAGTGTCACCCAGGCTGGCGATTCTCCATGCATCTTCTTATCGCTCTACAGTCAAATGAGATTTGATTCGATAACGACTCCGATAAGCGAATCCCGAAGCAAGCGTCAGCGTAATATGCCTGCGTTTCTGAAACTGTCAGCTACTATAGAGCCAGTAAAATTCTCAAACTTTGGTTCATTATCGAAACACGGTGTGCACCTTCCATGGTCCCATAAAGCTGTGCCGATATACATCGCCGCAAGCGTGGGAGAGAGGAGGGATTCCAGAATAGTTAGCGCTATTCTTAGTTGTGAGTTTCAAAGTTTTTTCACCGGGTAGGGCGATTATCTGTGGACACGTTGACACCATTCTATCAGGACTACGTTTAAATGTATCGGCCTCTAGAATTACGTTTTAAGAGAAAACACTAAACTGTCTGAACTTTTTCATACATATCTACGGGGTACATCCGGCATTTATGCATACAACCGTAAAAGAAACAAAAAAAAAACTTACATTTACTCGATTGTATTGGCGTGTTGTGAGCTATACAAGTTCCTGTTTATTTTACAGACAACAACCAGGTACATGAACAGTAGTTATTTGAGTGACGAGAAGAATGGGATAAGCATTATTTCTATGCGACCATCTCATATTTGATGAGATCGAAATGCTGTAAACAGATTTCGTTTTAAAGGAAATATATGCCTGTCCACAGGGCTTCCCAAACTGTGCTAACTTGCCACCCAACAGAAGTATAAATCTCAATATATATACATATATATAAGTCAAAGTTGCGTACTGTCGGAGTTACTAATACGAAGTTTATTACGACGTTTCGAGCGGGGACCGAAAGTTGCGTACTGTCGGAGTTACTAATACGACGAAGTTTATTACGACGTTTCGAGCGGGGACCGAAAGTTGCGTACTGTCGGAGTTACTAATACGACGAAGTTTATTACGACGTTTCGAGCGGGGACCGAAAGTTGCGTACTGTCGGAGTTACTAATACGACGAAGTTTATTACGACGTTTCGAGCGGGGACCGAAAGTTGCGTACTGTCGGAGTTACTAATACGACGAAGTTTATTACGACGTTTCGAGCGGGGACCGAAAGTTGCGTACTGTCGGAGTTACTAATACGACGAAGTTTATTACGACGTTTCGAGCGGGGACCGAAAGTTGCGTACTGTCGGAGTTACTAATACGACGAAGTTTATTACGACGTTTCGAGCGGGGACCGAAAGTTGCGTACTGTCGGAGTTACTAATACGACGAAGTTTATTACGACGTTTCGAGCGGGGACCGAAAGTTGCGTACTGTCGGAGTTACTAATACGACGAAGTTTATTACGACGTTTCGAGCGGGGACCGAAAGTTGCGTACTGTCGGAGTTACTAATACGACGAAGTTTATTACGACGTTTCGAGCGGGGACCGAAAGTTGCGTACTGTCGGAGTTACTAATACGACGAAGTTTATTACGACGTTTCGAGCGGGGACCGAAAGTTGCGTGCTGTCGGAGTTACTAATACGACGAAGTTTATTACGACGTTTCAGCGGGGACCGAAGTTGCGTACTGTCGGAGTTACTAATACGACGAAGTTTATTACGACGTTTCGAGCGGGGACCGAAAGTTGCGTACTGTCGGAGTTACTAATACGACGAAGTTTATTACGACGTTTCGAGCGGGGACCGAAAGTTGCGTACTGTCGGAGTTACTAATACGACGAAGTTTATTACGACGTTTCGAGCGGGGACCGAAAGTTGCGTACTGTCGGAGTTACTAATACGACGAAGTTTATTACGACGTTTCGAGCGGGGACCGAAAGTTGCGTACTGTCGGAGTTACTAATACGACGAAGTTTATTACGACGTTTCGAGCGGGGACCGAAAGTTGCGTACTGTCGGAGTTACTAATACGACGAAGTTTATTACGACGTTTCGAGCGGGGACCGAAAGTTGCGTACTGTCGGAGTTACTAATACGACGAAGTTTATTACGACGTTTCGAGCGGGGACCGAAAGTTGCGTACTGTCGGAGTTACTAATACGACGAAGTTTATTACGACGTTTCGAGCGGGGACCGAAAGTTGCGTACTGTCGGAGTTACTAATACGACGAAGTTTATTACGACGTTTCGAGCGGCGACCGCTCTAGCGGTCCCCGCTCGAAACGTCGTGATACGCTTCGTATTATTAACTCCGACAGTACGCAACTTTGACTTATTACCTTTTCCCAAACCATTGTTTTTATATTTACCTTACTTCACCTATATATATACCGGGTGTTCATTTTTAATTCGAACAGATTTGTTTTAAAAAAATCCGTAAAAGATGCACTCATACGGTTTGTGCAGGTGAGTTATACGACCAGGGGGACATTATGTGGGTGGCTAATCGTTGCGATAAGTCGGCTAATTAATTAAAATTCGTTAAATAACCTTTTAATTAGTGGAAATAAACATATGGTTCCAATCGGAAACTTAGGAGCGTCATCGAAAACCACTAAATCAACTCTTTTTAGAACGACTTGAAGCTCGTGGGAAACTTGGGGGCGCGCCAAAGTTACCACTTGTGAAGCAGGCGCAAAGCCAGCAGTGGCGGAACGCGTATGATTAGATCATTATCGCGTTCCGCAACTGTAGCTTTGCGCCTGCTTCACGAGTGGTAACTTGGCGCGCCTCGAGTTCCCACGAGCTTCAAGTCGTTCTAAAAGAGTTGATTTAGTGGTTTTCGATGACGCTCCCTAAGTTTCTGATTGGAACCATATGTTTATTTCCACTAATTAAAGGTTATTTAACGAATTTTAATTAATTAGCCGACTTATCGCAACGATTAGCCACCCGCATAATGCTACCCTTGGCCGTATAACTCACCTGCACAAACCGTGTCAGTGCATCTTTACGGATTTTTTTAAACAAATCTGTTCGAATTAAAATGAACACCTCGTATATATATATATATATATATATATATATATATATATATATATATATATATATATATATATATGGGCACTTTCATTTAGATTCAGGCAATGAGTGGCAGTCGTATTTTTTATTTTGCTTCAAATTTTTATATTTTGTGGAGCATGTTCCAAGAAGAACAATCTTTTTTATTTTAATGTCCTGACACGATTAGTTCCCGAGAAACAAAATCTCAAAGAAGCGGGAAAGAACTACGAGGTTTTGACGATTGTCGTGTGTGGCGTTTTTGAATCACTCTCAATCTCAAAGTATTCAAAAGAGAGCGTCTATATTTTTTTAGTGTGATATATATGCAAGTAGATAAGACGACATTATAACTGATATTTATTATTCGTCGCTCCAATCTTTGTAACAATTCCCAAACATGCCTCCGAGAACAACTGTGACCTAAATTGCGGATTTTATTTTGAGTCTACTATGTTTAGTATCGCTTTTAAATATATACCATGTGTAGAACCTTTCATTGCCTTCCAAATGCAAGTTTGTGTTTTTATCATGTACGAGTACTGAGAAATAAATTATGAAACAGAGAGGGTTTTCACTTTTCGTTCAATTTCAGCACGTATGTACAAAAAAGACCATTTTTAATTTTTTTCTTTTTCTCGCGTCGCGTTTTCTTCACACCCTTCTTCTAGCCAGAATACATTCCGTTAGAGGTATTTGCCTTGGTTTTGAGTTTTAAGCCTCTAAATATGCTAAAAAAGAGCAAATGCCGATGGTGGGAGTTGACGATTTTCGTGTGTAGCGTTTTTGAACAACTCTCAATCTCAAAGTATTCAAAAGAGAACTTCGATATTTTTTATTGTGATATATATGCAAGTCGGTAAAAGGACATTCCAACTACTATTTATTATTCGTCGATCCAATCTTTGTAAAAATCCCAAACATGCCTCCGCGAACAACTGTGACCTAAACTGCGGATTTTTTTTAGTCGACAATGTTTAGTTTTGTTTTTCAAATAGTACTACGTGTAGAACCTTTCATTGCCTTATAATAATAATAATAATGTTTATTTTTCCATCAAACAAATGATGGAGGGAGACCGAGGAAAAAAGCTGCGTCATGCAGCTTGACGAGTCCCCGGCCCCCTCTCACACAAACAGCAGTGGCACAAGAAAAAAATAAACAAGACGCAATGACATTCGAAAATTAATCAGGCGGCGATATTAACGTTTTTCTTAGTAACAGGAGCATGCATTCTAGAGTTCTATGTAACTATATATTTATCTAATACATGATACATAGCATAAATACATTAAGAGGAAACATACACAGAAATTGTCATACATTTATACATTTAGAAATAAACACCAAAAACACGAAGTATTATACATCTCAAAGCTCTGGAAAGTACTACTAAAAACCACACTGGAAAAAAAATTCTCGAATATCTTTTCTCGATAATTTCATAGGATCAATATTTCTGATGCTAAGAAAATTAGGTAGGTTTGGAAGCGTATAAGATAACATTTGCTCAGCATAGGTCGTTCTAATATTGGGTAACGTCCAATTTTGCAAACTCCGAGTGGGGTAAGTTGGCACTTTTGGAACTAGAGAAGCCAGGTCAATCAGGTTAAGATAATTTTTTTGTACTTCAGATTTATAGCACACACACAAACGATATTTATATATACTATTAACATTAATCAATTTTAAACTTTTGAATAAGGGTTCACTAGGGTGGTCGTATGGAACATTGGAAATGTTTCTTAGCATTTTTTCTGCAACAGAAGTAGCTTATTTAAGTTTGTACTTGTACTATTACCCCAAACTAGGTGGCAGTAGTTTATATGAGAGAAAAATAAAGAGTTATAAATTAAAAGTTTGACACTTCTTGGCAAAAGATGGCGGTGTCGATACATCAAGCCAACAACACGTGATAGTTTAAGCAAAATATAATTAATATGATCGTCCCATCGCATTTGATCCGTGAATACAACACCAAGAGTCTTAAAGCTAGTAGGGACTTCAATTTTAGTCAAATTTAAAACGATATCACAAGGAAAAGTAACATTCTTGTTTTTTGGGTGAAATAAAACCGCTTTTGTTTTTTATTTTCATTGATTTTTAGAGCATTACAGCTACACCACTTAACAAGGTCTTTAAGAGTTTCATTTGCGCTATTTATTAGTCCATTACAGTTATTACCTGCAAATAGTAAAGTAGTATCGTCCGCGTAAATTACATATTTGATATTTTTATTTAAGTTCACGATATCATTGACATATAAATTAAACAAAAAAGGTCCTAGAATACTTCCTTGGGGAACTCCAGATTCAATTGGTTTTATATGAGAAGAATAGCCACTTATATGGACGTATTGCTTACGATGTGAAAGATATCCCTACTGAAAAAAACCATTTGGCGCCTATATGAAAGTAAACGGGTTCATACCGGTAACAGTTTAGCCATACCGGTCACCAGTTTGTCAAAGGGGTCGCTCGTATGGCTCAAAGGGGTCCCCCGTATGAGCCATAACGGTCACCTATTTGGGCAAACAGGGCACCCATTTGGCAAACGGGTCACTCGTCTGGGCAAATGGGCCACTCGTCTGGGCAAAGTTGTCGCACGTTTGCTCAAACCGGTGACCATGTTGCACAAGCGGGTGCCCGGTGACCGGCAAGCTGTACCGGTTTAATCAAACGGCTCTCTGGAGCCCGTTTAATACTGAACGTACAGATCGGGGGCATGGGCACGCCAGTTTCAGCAGTGGCAGCCTGTTTCGGGAAAGCCGGGAGCGCCGGTTCATCGATTTACAATCGTCCGCGTAATGCAAGTAATTATATTTATATTTTGATTGCGCTGATGTTCGCTTATACTGCAACAACAATAAACAATTTTTTTTTACGTAAACATGCGACGTTGCCGAGCCGATATTTTTGACAGAACTTTAAAACTTTGGCGTTCTTTGTTGCCTCAATTTACTTATCCAGCTCGAATCTCTCGCAGAGGACGCACGCGTGAATAATTCTTGTCCTTGTCTTGTGCGCGATGTTAGTTGTTAACGCAGAGGACGCGCCGTGAAAGAATATACTTCTAGACTCCGTTTCGCCTCAATTCAAGACTCAGCGAAGGTAACGCGCGAACACGTGGCTGCACGAACATCGAGCATTGCGAGAGCAGGCCCGCTGCTGCAGCAGTCAAATTACGAGCTCGCGCTGGGTGCTTTTTTCGCTCGGGCGCAAGCCGAGCTTCTGGCCGGCGCGCGCCATTTCCAGCGTTCAAGCGAGCTACACCTCCAGTGTGTACCACATTTGTTGGTTTACTCTGTTTAGTTATGTTTTTTCTTTCTTGTTGTCCCACCCTGCTTGGGCCTGAAATGGCCTGCAGTATGAATAAATAAATAAATAAAAAAATTCGCCTGCTTTCCGAGGCTGCAAACGCGGCGCGGTCAGCTTTCTGTGGCAATTCGAGGCGAGGAGGAAAGCGCGTGTACAGCGGTGGGTGCAGCCTCTCCCCTAGCATTGACTGCAATTAAAAAAAAAAAAAACGCAATTTTTTTGTTTTAGGAGGGTGGGGGTGTCCCAGCGTCCTGCGCCTTGACCTCGCCCCCTCCCTTCTCTCTGGTCAGCTCTGTCACGCGACCCGGGAGAGGAGGGCACGCTACACGCTGATAAGCAAAGCCTCCGACATCCGGCCAAGGGCGCGTTGGCAGCCGCTTTTTGTCTGCTTGTTGTCCTGTGCAGTTCGAAATTCGTTCGTCCCACCTGCTTCGATCTGTCGCCTTTCCCTGCGGTCTTATTAGGATGTCTCTCGACAACGTATTGGATGTGCACCAAAGCTATCAGTGTTCGAAAAGTCCTACGCGTATATCGGCATCAAGCGATTCTTCAAAGAAGTCAGGAATTCTTGCGGTTTGGTTGGGTTCGGCAAATGACAGCTTGTGCGCCGCATCGTGTTGAAACTTCAAGGAGCCTTCCTTCTCGTTTTTGTGTTTGTGTGGTTGTCCTGCTTTGACCGTGTCGACATATATTTTGGATTACTTCTTTCAAGTCCGCTATTATTATGGTAAGTGCACTGCAACCTACTTGTTGGCAACGATTGACCGTTCTTCTACGCGTACTCTTCCAGATTATCTATAAAATTATGCAGCGTCTAATCTCGCGGCAGCCGGGAGAATAATTTCCCCCAAAGTCTGCCATTATAGTCTAAAATTACCTCGGCTGTATAAAAGCTTAGAGTGCCTCTTCACATTTCACAGATCGCTTGCACGTTTGTACTTGTCTACGGAATAAGTTGTAATAAACTTCTAGGCGAATTGAAAACAATCTTTTGTGTCTGTTTTCCTGCCCATTTGCAAGCACCTGCGCGAGCATCGATTTTTTCCACGTGTTTCCTCCATGTTAGAAATAGGTCTATGAGCTTCGGGACGTCTTAAATAAGTTTAAGGTAACCAACCTTCCAGACGATACCCATTTAGGGCTAGCGAATAATTTGCCTTTCCGAATGGCGCGTTCAAATGTGTGGTCACGTGTCAGGTCGACCGGTCACCCTTATCAAACGAGCACCCGTATCAAACGGCTACCGTTTCAAACGGCTACCCGTATCCCATAATCACGTTTGATCCGAACGGATCGACCGGTTTGCCACCCGTTTGATTCAAGCGGGTCGACCCGTTTGAATCTCAAATGGTTTTTTTCAGTAGGGATGACGCAATTAATGTTGATACCTGTCCAAGAAAACCATATGTTTCTAAAGGTAAGGGCGCAAACGAGCTGGTGGTGGTTAAACATTTCGAAAAACCCCGAGACTGGGACAAAAAGGGACGGACAAACACAAAGTCTCAAGTAGAATTAGTGAACAAAAGGTAAGGGCGCAAACGAGCTGGCGGTGGTTAAACATTTCGAAAAAAACCCGAGACTGGGACAAAAAGGGACGGACAAACACAAAGTCTCAAAAGTTTCTAGTTTTTTTATTAACAGATTATGATTTAGATGATCAAACGCTTTACTAAAATCAATAAATATTCCAAGAGTCATTTTTTTCTGCTCAAAGTTTTTCAAGATATATTCTTTTTGCTCTAAAAGAGCAAGCTCGGTAGACCGGCCTTTACGGAAACCAAACTGCGAAGGATTGATTATACTGTGCTTATCTGAAAACTTAACCATGCGTGAAAGCAATATTTTTTCAAAGCCTTTCGAAAGCACCGGTAAGATAGAAATAGGCCTGTAGTTTGCCATGTCGTTCTTGTCACCCTTTTTATACAATACGCTGACCTTAGCTATCTGGATATTTTTTGGAAACGCCCCGAGCTGCAAACAGAGATTAAAAATGAATGTCAGACAGGGCGATATGATATCTATTACATGTTTTATCGAACCTATCTGCAAAATTGAATATGGAGGTGATACACACATTTTTGTCTTTTAAAAATAGTACAAGCTGTGACAGCTTGTACTATTTTTAAAAGACAAAAATGTGTGTATCACCTCCATATTCAAAACTGGCTCAAGGAAGATCGTACTTTCATTTTTACGTTCAATATACTCGCAAGCGTTTCCGCCTGAATTACCTTTTGCCAAATTTACAAAGTGGTCATTAAAAGCATTTGCTAGTAATGTTTCTGTAAGTTCTACATTATACCGGCGGATTTTTTCAATTTGCTTTATTTCATGCGAACGATTCAGGACACTGTTATATCCATATTATGTAAAGTTTGTGTCTTAATCACGTACGAGTACTGAGAAATAAATTATGAAACAGAGTAGGTCTTCGTTTTTTGTTCAATTTGAGCTCATTGTAAAAAAATAATAATAAAAAAAATTATCTTTAATTTTTTTTTGCGTCGCGTTTTTTTTTACATTTTTATTTTAGCCAGCAGACATTCTGTTGGGGGTATATGCACTAGTTTTGAGTTATAAGCCTCTAAATCTGCTAAAAAAGAGCAAATGCTGATGGTGGCTTTATGGGTTATAGCTTTATAATTTATTCTTTATTATAATAATCTAAGGAACGTTGAATAAAGACTCATATAAAAGACATGAATGTCGTAGGCGTATAATAACAAGTTTGCGATTCTAAACGTCTAATCACTATAAAATCGCCAACTGCCGCAAGCGGGTTTTCAGACAATTTCTGCCGGTGCCATGGTTGGAGGGGCCTCATGCCTAAACCCTATGCGCTACATAATCTATACTACGTTAGAAATATCAAAGTATAATATTGTAAAACATTAGAGTAAAATACACTTCCTATTGGAAACCAAGATTTTTAAATGCGAAATTTTATATTTTTATGCAAAATTCATGTTGATAGCAAAACCGAATCATTTCTTTCAGCATATTTAGAGGCTTAAAACTCAAATCCAGTGCATATAACTCCAACGGAATGTATTCTGGGCAAAAGAAGAATGTAAAAAAACGCGAAGCAAAAAGAAAAAGAAAAAATTAAAATTGTTATTTTTTTAACAACCTGCTGAAATTGAACGAAAAGTGAAAACCTTCTCTGTTTCATAATTTATTTCTCAGTACTCGTGCGTGATTAAGACACGAACTTTACATAATCTGGAAGGCAATGAAAGGTTCTACACGTGGTATTACTTTAAAAACAAAACTAAATATAGTCGACTAACAAAAAAATCCGCAGTTTAGGTCACAGTTGTTCGCGGAGGCATGTTTGGGGATTTTTACAAAGATTGGATCGACGAATAATAAATAGTAGGTAGAATGTCGTTTTACCGACTTGCATATATATCACAATAAAAAATAAAGAAGCTTTCTTTTGAATACGAGTACTTTGAGATTGAGAGGGGTTAAAAAAAGCCGCACACGAAAATCGTCAAAACCCACCATCAGCATTTGCTCTTTTTTTAGCATATTTAGAGGCTTAAAACTCAAAACCAAGGCAAATACCTCTAACGGAATTTATTCTGGCTAAAAGAAGGGTGTAAAGAGAACGCGACGCAAAAGAAACAACTGAAAAATGTTTTTTTTTTATTCAGCGTGCTGAAATTGAACGAAAAGTGAAAACACTCTCTGTTTCATAATTTATTTCTCAATACTCGTACACGATACAAACACAAAATTTCCTTAGTTTGGAAGGCAATGAATGGTTCTACACGTGGTATTATTTTAAAAGCGACCCTAAACATAGTGGACTCAAAATAAAATCCGCAATTTAGGTCACAGTTCTTCGCGGAGGCATGTTTGGGGATTTTCACAAAGATTAGAGCAACGAATAATAAATAGCAGTTATAATGTGGTTTTACCTCCTGGCATATATATTACACCCAAAAAATATACATGCTCTATTTTGAATACTTTGAGATTGAGAGTGATTCAAGAACGCCCACCCCTGCCCGTTTCGATCTGGATGAGCATCGTACCGTGATGCGCTCTGTATCACGACTGCGTGGTGCACGTTAAAGACCCCAGGCTAGCGGTTGTACTGCACTGGCTAAATTGCTCATCTACAGCGAGTGACTCGTCGCTACTTTGGAATAGCTGACCAACTACACGCTGTATAAATAGCCACACAACCCCAACTATTGTTGAAGTTCTGCCCCTGTACTACCGAATCTAAAAGCGCCGTGCTACAAAACTTTTCCAAAAGATGAAGTACAAAATAATGCGTCGTTGGCTGCAATCTTTGATGAACCTAGATAACAAACTCCAAACTGACGCCATATACATCGATTTCTCAAAAGCATTTGATAGGGTACCTCATCAACGCCTCATTAAAAAGCTATCTTACCTTAAACTTTGTCCAAAGATAATAGACTGGATCAGAGAGTTCCTCACAAATCGTACGCATTATACAGTCGTCAATAACAAAATGTCATGCAGGTCCTCTGTTACCTCAGGCGTCCCACAGGGAACCGTACTAGGCCCATTATTATTCTTAGCATACATCAATGACTTAACACAGCTTCTATCATCCCCCGTGCGTCTCTTCGCAGATGACTGCGTCATTTACAGAGCCATAAAAACACCAGATGACCATAGAATACTTCAAAATGACCTCAATATAATTGAACAGTGGTGTCATGATTGGCAGATGAGCCTAAACATGGGAAAGTGCAAGTTACTAACATTCACTCGTCGAACCACCTCGTCTAATTTTTCTTACCAACTAGGTATCAATCACATTGGCCACTGCACATCATATAAGTATCTAGGACTTCACCTCGCCGGCGATCTCGCATGGAACAACCACGTTAACGAAGTTTTCCTAAAAGCTAACCGCACACTTGGATACTTAAAACGTAACCTCAGACTCTGCTCGCCCGAAATTAAAAGGCTAGCCTACACAACCCTGGTTCGTTCCCAAATGGAATACGCATCATCGATTTGGTCACCATTTCAAAATTATCTCTCTAACGAACTAGAAAAAATTCAAAACCGAGCACTAAGGTACATTCACTCTTCCTACACTAGTATCACTTCACTTCGTAATCGGTCTGATCTCCAAACACTTTCTCTTCGTCGAAGGCTCTCCCGACTTGCCCTTCTTCATAAAATATATTATCACAATCAGCAAATGAAAATGGCCCTTCTCACCGTCCCAGACCTAATTTCCGCTAGGGTAGACAATGTATGTAAAATCAAATTCATCCGCACTTCATCCTTGTTTTTCGCAAATTCCATGCTACCTCTTGCTATTGATGATTGGAATTCATTACCCAACGACATTGTAGTAGAAAGATTTGATTTGTTTTGTGATTTGTGAACTTGTCAGTGTTTTTTTTAATGAAATGAACGAGTTATAATTTTGTATAGTGATTGGTTAACTTGTCATTGCCCTTTTAACATTTGTACCATGATTTTTTTGTGATTTTACTTTTTGTGTTTGAACAAGTGTTTTTTTAACTTACCCGCCCTTGTGTAATACCCGGACACGGGTCTTCAAGGTAAATAAATGAAATGAAATGAAACAGCTGCAGGGGCCAGTCTCACACCCCCTGATCTGTTCTCGGCACTTTGTTGGCAAGTGCTATGAGAAAAAACCCCAAAATATCCAAATCGTTGCGAGTTGGATTCCGACCTCAGTCGAAACGTGCCACCGTTCCGACGAATGTTTCTGGTGCATCACGCCTTTGTAAGAGTATGAAGCAAAAAGCTTGAAGACGGCCGATGTTTCATCATAAACACTTGCGGTCTCCCATTTTTATTTTTCGAAGTCAGCAGTGTAATGCCTTTGCAGTCGTCGAAAAAAAAAACGTATTTTATGAACGAGACTAATAACTATTACCGACATGCAACTCGCGACACCTCTTAAAGTTTTCAAAAATACCTCCGGCAATTAGATAAAAAAAAAAAGCGAGGAGGAGCTCAAATTGGGGAGGAAGACGCAAACTTTGACGAGGTCTTTCGCGTGCCAAAAACCTTCTTTTCGTTTTTGTCGCGATGATTTTTTGTGGTGTCTTGCCACGCGTTTCGAAACGTTTGAGACAGTAAAGGAAATCATCGATCTCGGGGTTGTCAGCGGCTTTTTAAGGCCTCACGATGTGGTCACGGACAACGTAAGAAACACAGTTCGTCGTTTATTATGTTCAAAAGTCTTGCTTCTTGATTTATTCTTCGATCACATCATCGGCCAGTGCCGCAATATTATCTGCCGCGGACCAATAATATAACTTTCAGGACTCCCAACACCCTACGCTTCTTAAACTTTCAGTAATAATAGTCAAGTACAATCTTGGGCAGAACAAACTGATCTGAAGAGCGCCTATGGTCGCTGACAGCGTAAAAAACGCTGGGCGTGGCCTATGCGGAGCGCAAGTTCGTCTCGCTTGTTGCGCGGAGGTTGTGGTGACGTCAAAACGCCGAGCTCGAATGGGCTCGATTGGAAGGATAGTGGGTAGAGCTAAAGGCAGCTGGCATATGAGGGCTGCCCACTATTCTTCCAAACAAAGCCAATCAGAACTCGGCGTCGTTCTGACGTCACCGGAACCTTTGCGGAAGAAGCAGACGAACTTGCGCTCCGTATTGTGTTTTCGCTTTCTGCTTCGTGATTCGTTCTTTAGCGTCCTCACGAGCGAATGCAACTGTCTAATTGGCTGCGGGGCGACGCTTTTATTGAGCGGTCAGTCCTTATAACAGATATAAACAAACTGTGGTGAGACCACTATGCGTCGTTGTTCAACACTAGCTAAGAAGTATTCACGGCAAAGATGCCCCTTTTTCTTTCAGGCATTTGATCAACGCTTCTGACCAGTCAGAACGGTTTTTTCGGCGGTCTTGTTCCTGGTGGCAACCCTGGCCGAATGTCTCACCAATGTTTATTCGAACGAAACGTCATGCATCATGGGCTGTCGTTTGCGCGCTGTACTCCAGGCTGCCATATTCAACAAGGTGAGAAATCAAAGGGGACTCGACTCATCGAGTAGAGCCTCATTTAACAAAATCGTGTCCCTATGAAGCTTCAGTACTGTGACATCCCACTGTGTAACGGTTAGGAGAGTGGAAAGATGTTCAAAATTGCAAGAAGTGAAAGAATGGAGGCCAGCTGGTTAGGAAACACCACATTCTAAACCTCGAGAAACGGAGAACCGAAAGAACGGACAAGACGTGTCTCAGGGTTTAGATTCCGAGATGCCCTGAACCGCGAAAGTCCCTCATGCAACTAAAGAACCGATCTGAAAGCGAGTTTTTTTCTTTTCTTCTTCTGGTCCCACCAGCACACGCATCTTGAAAAGTATAGTTCGTCCTAACTAAAATATAAAAATAAAACCCTTTTGGTCAAAATTTGATTTTCTGGGGGAAAATTTAGGGCCTTAATAAGCCCGAAGATGCCTAAGTAGAGCCCAAACTGACCTTGGCCGGCGTCTGGCTATCTTGGCTCTAATTCACTAAACAAGCACCAAAGTTTGTCTTCAATGCTGATGGTTTTGCTATCATCTGGCATCTTTGGGCCCAAAATCGCCAAACAAGCGCCCGAGCTGGGCTTGACATCGGGTTGTTCAATTTTCAAGTGTCAACATCGGGATTAAATTGCCAAACAAGTGTCAGACTTAGTCTTCTCTGCTAGTTCTTTGGTTTAAACATGGGATCTGCAACTCAAGTCTGTCGTTTTTGGCAATTATGTGGTGATGCAAAGGCCCCTATGACTGCCAAGCTTGTGCCAACTTAGGAGTTTCTCTGGCGCGATATATCTGAGTATATTTGTTCATCGATATCTAACCCCAAGAGCTGCGTTGTCGCAGTCACGTTTGCGTGAGAGAGGGCGCACTGCGCAACGCACCTTGAGGATATTAGCGAACATATTGCAGCTGCTTATGTTTACAACTCAAGTAGCAGAATGTGCCTCCAGCGAAACATAAGAAAATAAGGATATCTTTGTAATTGGGACTCTTTGAGGAAATACTCGCAAAGTACCGACGAAGAGCTTGTTTCACCAAAGATACGTTTTTAGCTTGTGCACTTTCTTGTGCCGAAAAGTTGCGCCACGTACTGTGGGTTGCACGGGGAGTTTTCCCGGTAAAGGGAGGCATATGAAAGTTCTAGAACCGGGAGCCCCAACGTTTGGGACGTCGCACTATCGCAAGCGCAGTTGCGTATATGCGAGTGCACCACCCCAAGCTGCTTTAGGGGCCCAAAGCTTTGGGATTCACGATTCAAGAACTCTCTATTGTTACGGGGATAGTGCAAACGGTAGCCTCAGTTGTGTTCACACTGGCGAACACGATGGCAACAACAGAGTCACGTGTAACCAAATTAAGCTGTGGATAATTCGATAGTCGCCGGCAAAACCAATTAATCACAGATTCTCGAAGAACCTTAGCGCGCCATTTTAGACCCGTTGGTGCATGCTTCTCAGCGAGGCATTTATTTGATTCGTTGTTGCAACGTAGTGTATACCGTCCACGGTTGTCCCGGCGATTCTGTCATCCCTACCGTATCAGACAGTTACTGCGAACGCAACTGATGCAAATACCTGATCCAGCGATCAGGCGATCGCAGAGTGTTGCCGACAGCCTGAGGTTGTCTTATGAATATTCCGGCGAAGACAGAATTTTTATGGAATTAAGTTTATGAAGAATGAAGATTTTTATGAAGCTAAGGTTGGGGGAGTTTAAAAACAAAACTATAGCGCGAAATACATGAAGCCTTCATGATAAAATCCGACTATCTGTGTCAGCGCTCCTTTTTTAGCACCTTTCAAATAAGCAACATTCCTTTATCAGCCAAGCCTCTGTCATTCATCAGTGCCGTCCGAGCTTCTTCGGGTTTTTAATATAAATGTATCCTCTTAGCACATGTGCAGTTTTACCATTTTTGTGTGTATTTTATTAAATGCTGTGTCTAAAGGTACGTCGGACGTATCCAGAACACGGAGTCTAAAGTACGTCGGACGTACTCGGAACGTCTAAAGGTACATCGGACGTACCCTGAACGTCTAAACGTACGTCGGACGTATCCGGAACGAGAAGTCTAAGGGTACGCCGGACGTATCCGGAACGAGGAGTCTAAAGTTACGTTGGACGTATCCGGACCCCGGAGCCTTAAGGTACATGTCGGACGTGCGCGAAACAGGTAGATGCGTCGGACGTAGCCGCGATGCGGAAGGGTCGTATCACGGCGGGTCATAGCGTGCTTTACTGAGACCCCACTGGCAATTTTCATTCCATCTTTATTTCTCATTGCTACCGTAATCACTCCATTCTAAGCACGTCTTTTCACACCCGCGATGTTCAAGGAAGGCGGGGGAAGAGGGGGGGGAGGGTGCGGGTGTTTACTTTCGGCAAATGCTCCGAAATTACAAAATTTGTGCAAGAAATATCAATTTCTATTAGGAAATTCATAAGATGAATGCCACAGAAGAAATAAAGCCAACCCTGGAAGAACTAGTCCGCTCGCCGTCAATTCTCACCGCGGCGCACCACAGTCAACCAGTTGCTCTCGCTACGACTGGACGAGTCCTCGGTGGCCCCATCCAGTTAGCTGCATACAAACTGACGGATTTTCTTCTCGAGTTCCGGATGTCGACTTTTGCACTATTGCGCGGTCCCGTACACTTTTTACGGGTCGCGGCGCCCTTGGACACCTACTCCCGCTGTCTTCTCCACCGTATCACACGGTATCGCAGATGATCTGCAGTGCCATGGTTCCCGTTGTCTTTCGAGTACGTGATCACCGTTCTCTTTAACTTCACTCTGTACAAAGTCCTCTTCACGCTCATGGAGGACAGCAAAGTTCTGAACGCCTGAACAAATGGCCTGAACCACGTAAAGAAAAAAGAGGCGCGCTTGCAAGTCAGACGACGGAGTCGAACAAACGGCTACGAAACAGAGACAAAACACACAACGCCTTACTTGCGCCTATATTCTAACGCGGATGCGCGGTGGCGCAAGTGCCGTTGTGTGCCGCGGCGCCATCCACCAACTGATGACGAAACCGAGTACTAGGGACCGAAAGGTGGTGTGCTGCCGGCACGTAAAGGTGGGCACAAAACTAAAAGCGTGGATAAGACGTGCAAAGAGAAGGAGAAAGGAAACAAGCGACGTTTTGGTCGCTCAGCCTTGATGGTGAGCAGACATCGCATGTCTCCGATCTCTAATTTCTTGTACAGAATTGGGGTGCTTACACTATGTCCGACGTATCTTTAGACTCGCCGTTCCGGATACGTGTGACGTACCTTTGGACTCCTCGTTTCGGATACGTCCGACATACCTTTAGAACTCCTCGTTCCAGGTACGTCCGACGTACCTTCAGACGTTCCGGGTACGTCCGACGTGCCTTTAGACTCCGCGTTCCGGATACGTCCGACGCACCTTTAGACACAGCGTTTATTAAATTTCATTTTGAAAGTTAGGCCCTGTCATGTGCGCTACTCATCTCCTTGTCCTTGTCTTTATGACGTATATATCCCCATTATGAATGTTCAAGCTTTGCGCTGTCGTGGAAGATAACTGAGTTCTAAGCCATGTAGCATCAAAATTCCTGATATGTTTCAAATAGAGGCGCCATGAAGCGATTTTGATACCTTTAATACGATAGCATTAAGGAGCTCGTGTCGCAGAAAATCAGGCGTCGGCGTCGGTGGCGTTGTGATGGTAAACTCCTGATTGGTCGACAGGGTCATGACGTCACAGCCACATAACCTCGTGCGAGAATTTCAAACAACTCACAACGCTCACGTGAAACGTGACGTTACGCGTAGAATGAAAGTGATGACATGTAATGAGAATTAAAGGTCGCCGCATGTCTCATATAATTTCACTTTATAAGGTAATTCATTTGTCTTAATGAAGAGAAAATTTGAAAGATTTTAGGCGAGATTCAAACCTACGACACTTTGGTTGCTAGTTAGACACGCTATTAGAGAGTTTTAGCAGATCGTTTCTTTGCCTAGATAACGACGCCCGATAACGATACAATGCATGCCCAAGGCCGCCGGAGGGAGAGAAGGTATCGTTATCGGGGTAAAAAAACGATCTGCTAAAACTTTCTATTGAGTAGGTCATGTCCGCCGCGCTTCCTGCTCATTGGCAGGAAGAGCATGAGACGCGAGTGAGAAGGTGATGCGAACGGGGCCTGATAAAGCTATCGCGTTCCACCCTTAAAGGCGAAGGTTAAGCGTCCACGTTTCTGGTAAATATTGTTCCGGAAAAAGAATATTTACGTTCACACCCTAGGAAACGAGCCCCTCTGTACTCCATGCCATTAGTTGTGTGCAGTGCACGCGAGAGGCAACGCCAGGCGAGGAGAGCAAGGGCGATCACCAGGAAGGCGGGATGGGAGATCAGGGCAATGGAGGGTGAGGGGAGAAAGGGCGAGCACTAGGAACGTTAGAGAGGAGAGGACGTTTCTCTCCTCCTCCCCAGCCTTCCTTGTGATAGCCCTTTCTTCCCTCGCCTGGCATTGCCTTCGCCTGTATTGACACGCAACTATGCACACAAGTTTGCAAAAAAACAAAATGAAAGAACACGAGCATATAGTTTGTTTCCTTAACTCGCAGCCAGAACAATAACTTGCGTGATCTGGTGGCAGCTTTATGCCACAAATGTTCACAATAGCCACGTTCCGGGTTTAGAAATGCAGTAGTAATTGTGTTCCACGTATCTTTAGACCGCGGTATGTTAGTCTAACTCACGTAGGTTACATGTCTCCGCTGTAGTTAAGAAATTGAGCCGGTGAAGTACGACTGACATCCCGGGGTTTCTGGCACGTACTGTGCACGGGGTATTGTCAGAAAAGCTCGGCGACTGGACTTAGCCCGGCTGTACATCGAGCTATTGATTTTACTCGAGCAAACCTCTGACGCAGGCAGTGCTCGTACCCCAATCTACAAGAAGCGTTCGGCTGACAAATATGAGGCTATGGTGAGCCAAATGTAACTTCGTAGACTGGGCTTGCGTACTGCGTGAGCGGTTGGCTTAAGCTCGAGTACAATGAACAGCTCGTTATACAGTCACGCTTGACACGTGTCCAATCACCGAGCTATTTAGCATTTCCCTGCGCACAATGCGTGACCTTAAGCCGCGTCCATACTGCTTGTACTATCACGATCAATATGAGTGCGAACACCGCTCAGCGTGACCGGTGGTACTATCAGTGCCCCCTGCCGATTGCTCTTAGAAGTATGAGTGCACCTGCGGTCGAGACATCGTCTCTAGCGATCGCCGCACCACTCAGCACTTCCGGGTCGTCTGCTAGCGAAAAACGGTCGCCAAAACCGCTACTCTGTTCACCAATGACGAAGCGCATTTCTTGCTAGCAATGTGCGCTAGCAGAAATATCTTGTATAAATATTTTTAGGGTCATCTTTTTTACTAAGACGTTTTAGTAGATTATTCCCACTACTTCGATAACAATACCCGACACTTCGTTGACGCCTCTAAGAATGCATCATATTGTTATCGAGGTATCAAAACAATCAACTAAGACTACCTATTATTTCCTTCACGTGAGTTTTGCGAGAGCAAAGGACCACCAATACGCACAGGCAAGAAGTTAGCGCGATGCGAGCCTGGGTGATATCCTTCATCATACAAAACAGCGCGAAAAAAACGACGAGGACGTCCCATGTGTTTCTTCAACGCCATCGTCGTTTTATTCGCGCTGTTTTTTTTATAATGAAGGGTATCACCCACGCTCGCACCGCGCTAACTTCTTGTCTCTGAGCATTGGTAGTCCTTTGCTCTCGCAAAACTCGCGCAAAGAAAATAATAGGCACTCTTAGTTCATTGTTTTGATACCTCAGATAACAATATTATGCACGCTTCGGCGAAGTATCGGGTCTTGTTATCGGAGTAATGGGAATAATCTACTAGAACGTCCTAATAAAAAGATGACCCTAAAAATATTTATACAAGTTTTTTTCTGCTGGCACATTGCTAGCGAAAAATTTGTTTCGTCATTGGTGAACAGTTTCGCGGTTTCGCCGACCGTTTCTTGCTAGCAGACGACCCGGAAGTGCAGAGTAGTGCGGCGATCGCTAGAGACGATATGTCTTTAGACTCGCGGTATGCTTAGTCTAACTGCAATCGCCAGGGGTACATGATACTACCGCTGGTAGTCTAGAAATTGAGCTGCTGAAGCTACGACTGACATCCCGGGGATTTCTGGCAGCGTACCGTGCAGCGGGGCATTGTCCGACAAGCTCAGCGACTGGACTTAGCCCCGCCGGACGTGAGCTATTGATTTACCGAACAAGCCTCTGGCGCAGCGCAGCTGCTCGTACCGCAATCTACAAGAAGCGTTCGAGCTGACAGATATGAGGCTATGGTGAGCGCAAATGAAACTGCGCAGACTGGGCTATGCGAAACATCGCGGTGAGCGAGTTGGCTTTAGTTCGCAGTGCAATGCGCATGCTCGTTGATGGATGTCGGCGACTAGGACAGCGTGTGCAATCACGGCGAACTCATTCTCAACTCTGTTCCCCTTCGGGCAGTGCGTAGACCTACTGCAAGCCGACGGTGTTCGCACCACTGCTTGTATCATCAGGCTATCTGCAGACACTTTCTGAGGCGTGCTTCTTTCTTGTACGGCGGCCCCGTCACATTGGCTATACGAAGCATACGCATGTATAGAGCAAACATGCTTGGAGCATGCTTGGGCCTGCCCGCGGATAATCCTGTCATCGTGTCTGGAGAGAAACTCCGTGTCTTTTGCGTGGTCTACGAGACTCCACGATATAGCAGTCGTATACTTCAATGGCTTAATTTCTCATCTACATCGGAGGCACAAAACGCTACTTGAGGCATACCATAGCGTCCTCAGTGGGCTGACGTTCTCCTGGAACGATTAGCACTTGTTTGGCAGGTCAGGTGCCCGCGGCATTTAATCAACATCCATGCGATGTATACCCAACGAGTCAATTAATCACGAAGCCAGAATTTTATTTTTAAGGGGTACGTACGGCGTTGTCATCGCTACTTTGCCCATTCTGCAGATGACGCGGCTGTCTCCCACCGCCAGGGCTGCCACGTCGACGGGTCACGTGCTGTCCATGCTGGGCGTGGACTGCTTCCAGTTGTCCATGAGCGCCTTCGTGTTCCCTTTTCCCGCTTGTGGCGTTCTGTGCATGCCCATACTTCTCTACCTCCTGGCGCAGAGAGTCGGCGCTGCAGTAGGTCTGTGTTGCGCTGCATACCTTGTCTGCGCATTCCTGGTTTGCGTACCGATTTCCAGGTTGCAGGACACTCTCTGGGTGAGTGAAAAAAAAAGAAAACGCAACAAAAGCCTCACGTATTTTTCACTTTTTCAAATATGTCAACTTAAGACACCTGTCGAATATCTTTTTTTAGGTGTTTGGATTAATAAATTGCCATCTGCTTAGACAGTTTGAATAACCGCCGTCTGCGAGCTGCCATTTTTTTTACAGGTCTGTGGGCCGCGCTCTGGGCAATAACAGTAACTTTATTCTTCCAGATATCTGATGCTTCGCCGTCGTCAATAGCCGACTGGGTCATAATTTTTAGCCCGGTTCATAAGAACTGGTAATGTCTGTACCCTCAGAAATGCATTCATGCATACTTCCCTGCGAGTTTCTCAAAACGATAAATTTATCGCCCTTTAATTCACTTGACCGGCGAGTACAGGAACTGCATTCACGCTCTCTTTTCATCGATCCCTTCTTTCAAGACTTATGAGTTCGCGAAGCTCTTGCTTAAAAATTACAATCTGTACCACAAAAAAAAAAAAAACTACAAGAAGCAGGTAAGTAGTTGTAAGCTAAACACAGATGAAGACTTTTCCTATGGCCAGGGATCAAGATACGCAGTGACTACACAGTTAAAGTCTAGTTTGCTATCCGGATCTCATTCTTTCGTTATCGTGAAACGTTTTGCGAATTTACTGGGTTCATACAGGGTGTTCAGATGTAAACAAAACGAAACATGACGGAACTTCCTTGGGGAGTATGTTGCTTCCGGTTGGCTATTGTTTTTGCTTGTTCTTGAGGACCCCCAGTAAGTAGCGCGTACATTAAAAGTCTCACCTCTGAGGACGAACTGCAGTACCTTCTGAACTTTACTTATACGGGATCGGCATGCCTTCCTGATCCTTGGTTGAAAACAAAGAGCACTTGTTCCTCAAAGAAATAACAAATATGCCGAATGTATACTGGTCGCATCTTCACGACTACCTATTCGAGCCGCATATTCCTGAGAACGACTTAAAACCTGCAACGTGTTTGAGTTCTTAAACACGTTCAACTACTTCGTGAACGGCAGGGCATCGGCGATGGGCACGTACCTCCCTCAGGCGTCGAAAATACGCGCCGAGCTTCCCCGCAGGGGTCAACGAGATGGGTCTTATTTTTAGGAGACAATCCCACGCAAACAGAGCAGGTGCGCGAAGTGTGCGAAGATACAGGCTGTTCGCGCCGGAAGTGGCGCGAATACCCTGTATAAACAAAGTAATACAATAGTTATTCGCTCGAGGTCGTTCTTTCTAATTCGTTCACGCGAAGGAGGACATAATCTCATCCAAATGACTTTGTCGAGAAATGTGTACCGTTTGATTTGCTCCCTTGTGGTTACACGTGTGGTTAGAAACCGTTGTCAAGTATTCGGAACTCTCTTAATTGTTAGCTGACACATTCACTTGTGAATGTGATCGACTGCTATACAACCGCTTGTGATCGCTCACGACGAGAGCATACACATGTAGGCACAATGTTACCGTCTGTCAGGTATAGCCCTCGAGCACTTTCGAACTTGTGCTGCTCCAAGCGCAGCCTTGAAACATTCTACACGTTTTGTAAAAGGCAGTTTTTTGTGTTTTTTAAACTACAGCGACGCCAAACGAATGCGCGGGACGAGCGACTCAAGAAGACCTCTGACTTGCTGTCTTCAGTGCGCCTGGTGAAGATGTACGCGTGGGAAGGCGCCTACCGGGACAAGTTGATGCATGCCAGGGACGTCGAGATGAAGCCTCTATTCTGGGTCAACGTGCTGGATGGAATCATCGACTCCATATTCAGTGCCACAGGCTCCGTGGTGCGTCAGATTCGTTAAACACAGGGTCAGCGCGACAAGCCCTACGCGAGAGTTTTGCAGGCATTGAAGGGCGACTCCACTCCATTTTTACGATTTTTGGGTTACGATCTGTTTTTTTTGAAGTCGGCGACCTTAATTCACGAGATATAACTTGTTCTTCGGTAGTGTGAATAGTTTTGTAGGTATCGCGTATACAACTTTCGATCCGGCGGCACGGCGAAACCGAAACTAGCGGCTCGAGCAGCTTGGCAACACTGATAATCAACTGTGCCTCGACGGCATGACGTAGATCTCATCTCGTGCTCCTGAGCCGACGCACCGACACGGCCGACTCAGTCGCACGTGGAGTTTCAAAACAGAAGTTGCACATTTGTTTTTGAGCGCAGCTCTTAGGCGCCCGTTTCCGGCTTGAGGCGGCGTCGCCGTCGGCGTAACCGCGCGGTGCATGATGGGTAAATTTCCCCGCTAAATTTGGCGGAAAAATTTCCCGGCTAAATTTAGCGGAAAAATGTTCCCCGCTAAATCTAGCAGAACATTTTCCCGCTAAATCTAGCGAAAACGTTCCATGCTAAATTTAGCGGAAACTTTCCCCACTAAATCTAGCGGAAACTTTCCCCGCTAGATCAAGCGTAAAACTTTCCCCGCTAGATTTAGCGGAAAATTTTCCCCGCTAAATTTAGCGGAAACATTTTCCCGATAAATTTAGCGGCAATTTTCCTGCTAAATTTAGCGGAAAATTTCTCCGCCTCCCACCCCTCGAGGTCACGTGACCCTCAGGCCACGTGACCCCACCTCAGGTCAAGTGACCCCATGAACACGTGACCCCCGAGGTCACGTGACCCCCCCCCCGTGCCTTCCTCTCCTCCTCAAGAGCTGCGCTCTAATTCGGCGTTACAGGGAGTTGTAAACGGCTTTCATTTTTTTACCCTTGCACTTTGTAAATATGCACCAAATGTAGTGAGTATTAGTGTGTATTTATAAATTTGCCGGCCGGCAAAGCGAATTCCACTGCTATAAATAATATGACAGCGGTCAGTATCGGGGCAGCGTGACCGTATTTGTTTGTTGCTCGCGGACCAAGAGAAAAAGAAATAATGGGAGACACATGGACTGATGGTATCCACAAGTGGTCTAAGTTGTTAAAGCTAAGGCGCTTTTATGTGTACGCTAGTTAGAAGCTGCTGCAACCTGCGATCGAGCGGCGACTGTTTGATATCATCCGCGTTTCTCGCACTTCAAGACCTCTTCGTAGCTGTTCCGGACTTATGTATACGCTATGACGTTCAAGGTATCAGACAACTTGATAATATGTCGTCCCGGCTTGTTGCCCCATGCGTGCAAGCCCGTGGATTATGCGCGTGAAAGGCAACTTTGCCAGGCTTGCGATTGCACGGGCTTGCCACCATGCGCGGTGCCTATAGACCATTCCATTTAGAGCTCTCAGGGCGGCGCCATTTTGTTCGACCGCAGCGCCCTCTCCAGACATCCGGGAAGTTCAGCCGGTTCGGCGGAGTAAAACGAGAGAGGGGCACGCGCCCGACTCTGCTAGCAGACGACAAACCGGGAGGTTGCCGTTCTCCATTTTTGGGCTGTACCGGCGGGCTGTACCGAACATCGAACTCTCGCTCGTGGCTGCCGTTGTCAAGTGTTTCGCGTTCTTACTTCCACTCATTGTCGCTAAAGGCCTACACCAGTACGAACTTTCTACAGTAGAAAAACCTACTGCAACCGGATTTACTTTTCGCCAGAGAAACCGGCCACTCGGACAGTTTTCCCATTTCTTTTCTTTATTTGCACGCAGGTAACAGTGCAATTGTACCCGGTTAGTCGTTTTATTGAGCATAAAATTACACGATAACATGCATATCGAAATTCGCGCATCTGCGCTTGAAATTTCCACAATGATGCGATTTTAAACCGAGTTTCAGCACCAGCCGGATGTTAGGTACAGCCCACTCGGTGGAGCAGACGACCCGCATGGTGAGAGGAGAGGGACATTTTTCTCTCTCCGCTCTTCCTAGTGGAACGGTCTATAGATGCCCTGCTTGCAAACGCGTATAGCTAACACAACGTAGATAAGCAGAATGCCTCCGCACCGTGATCGCATCGTCATCACAGTCAGATCGATCGAGGCCTGAGATTGGGCACGAGTGCTGTGTCAGTGTTCGGCCGGGGCTCGTGTTCAATCAGCACTTCGAAGGTCGGACTCGGGCCCAATAGCCGAGTTAGCCTGATCCGACTGTGATGACGTTTCACAAAGGGATAGGAGATCATGTGGAGGCTTTGAATATTCTAGGTGGTGTTAGTATAGCGCGGTCGGCTCGAGTGTCGAGCACCGTTCATCCTCGTTCTCAACTCCGGCGAAAAAAAAAATTATATAGACCACGACCAAAAATACATGACGGTAATAGCTGAGGTTTTCAGACGATAATGCAGCGAACAACGCAATTTGTTTTGCTTGTCACTCGCGATCTCTGGGTATAACACTTCTGATTGCGTGACGGAAGCTACCGTGAACGCAGCGTGCCAATTACCGTGTTCCGCATGCTTTTAAAAATAGAGATTATGGTCGTTTCAATTTTCCCGTACGACTGCCATCATGTAATCGGACAAGTGTGGTTGCCTGTTTCCTAGTTTGCTTTCATTTTTCTGTTTTTAGCTGAGAGTCAAGGCCTGTCCGGTGCCGTGTTTTTCTTTCTCGTAACTACACAACTAGCCAAGTTCTCGACTCGTGGTAATCACCTCTTGCCGTCAGCAGAATCGCACAATGCCACGAGAAACGAAGCGTCCGTACGAGGCGTAGGACGAAACCTGCGTCATTGCCCAGTGTTGATTCACTAGCGCATCCGGTGCCAGCGTTACTCACCCGCCGTTGGGCCGCTAACTCAGCTGGTAGAGCATATTTAATATTGGTTTTAATCAGGTAATGCGGCCTGGGTTCGACGTGATATTTTGGGTATGACCGTATTTTGACCCCCTAAAGCGATATCAGCCATTTCTAAAGGGTCGACGTTTTGAGTGGAGTTGCTCTTTAATGTACGAAACACTCACTGTAGCCAAGCTGGTCTTGAGTTGCAAACTTTTGCTCAAAGCAGCTTGTTTGATAGTCAGCTAACACGCATACACCAACTCAACTCTCTGAAGCCACGCTGCTGCGGTAAAGCTGTTATCGATACTACGCATGCGCAGTACCGAAAGTACCACTTCCTCTCACGCGAATCTGGTTTCTGCCAGAGCTGCTTACACGCGCCGCGCCCCCACCTGGTGTGGGTAAACGCGGGCTTGTTTGTCAACGGCGTTTTAGTCTATAATCGCTGTACCGGTTAAAGGGAAACAAAAACGTTTCTGTATCTCATAAAAAAACAGCACTGCAATCGTCTCTATTTTACCGCCAAGATTACGATTATGAAAATTATATTTTAGAGTGATGCGCCTAGTAGCCACAGCAGCGCTTTCAAAATAGCGCTGGAGTCCATTCTTTCCGCCGTGTTCGGCACGAGGAGGGGATAGTGAAGTATTCTACCGAGATCTCAACATTTCCGCGCCGTCCACAAGCCTCCTAAGCACTTCTAATGAGTTGTGAATGCGAAAGCATGAACGTCGTTCTTCCGCTTTCTTTGTTCGTCTGTGGTGTACTGGCGTGAACAACCACGTTTCGCTATACTGACAAGGCATAGCCTGACAAAGCTATACTGACAAGGCATATACTGACAAAGCCTGGCAGAGCGCCACGAGAAGCGGCCGCCGAAATGGAAAGGGTGGAGCGGCAGACAACGGATGAGAGGAGAGACACTTGACTGCCGCCCCGCTGCGGCGAGACGCCGAAACACAGTTCTCCATAGCGAAGAAGTGTGTTTCGTGTCCTCGCCGCTGCAAAAGCTGTGCGCTGACGTCCAGGTTCCCCGAGAAATGGCGCTTTGATGTTGTGTGGTACAAGATCCTCGCGCTCCAAATCTCTGACCGGACACTCTATGGCTCTGTCGTCAAACTGCCAGGCTTTGTGAGTGTAGAGGAGGCTATGGCCGAGGTTGTGGCAGGCAGAGCCGTATATCGAGAGAGTTTGGCCAATGGGCGGAGCAAAGACCGCCGTCAGCGCCGAATGCTCCCGCCGCGGTAAGAGCGTAAAGTAAGAGCGTAAACTAAAGGTACGACACAATGTCGACGAATCAGCAGACCGTGACGTCACAATATTGGAAATGACATTTAAAGCGTGAAAGAGAAGCGTTCTATCTCGGCGTCTCGGTGACCGTTTGCTCTAGGCAGGTTTGCTAGAACAGCGTCTCAGCTGAATGGAGCTGAGACTGACTGAAAGAAAACAGCGCAAAGGGTGGGGCGCGCGAGCGTCTTGAGACGCGGCTTGAGTCCCGCTCGGCTCGTGCGCTGGCTTTGGCAGTGCCTTATTTCCCCCAGTCTCAGCTGAGACGCTGTTTCTATCAAGTCGGCCGGGTTGGGAGCGGACGTTCGTTTATTCTACCGTTGAATCTGGACGTGACGAAAACCTCACATGCGCCAAATTTTTAGTCACCAAGAGTTATACCTTTTTACTCGAGAGACGCTAAAACGGCTTGAATTAGTCGAGTCGCATTTTTAGAGCTCATGATCACCTCTAGGGTCTGTTTCTCGGCCTGTGGTTTGCCCAGGTGCCTCAAGCCTTCGTAGATGCCATCCTTTGGCCCATTCGACAGCAGGCTACTAATCGTCATGGACAAAATCTCGCCAACACAGTCTGCGCACACGCGTGCAGGGACACGCCTTTCACGTGCTCTGGACAGAAATAGAAATAAACGCGTGAGCAGAATGGCCGATGTCTTCACTGCAGCGCTGAAGCACCTGGTCTGCCAAGAGCTCGCGCTTCAAGCAATGTATGCCAAACGCTCTCAGCACAGGCTCTGGCGGCCAGCGTCGGCTGAGCACGGCTCGTGAAGCGGCCCGAAACGTAGTAAGAGCAGTTATGCTCAGCCAATGAAAAAAATGGGCATTTCTTTTTGCGTTTTTTCTTGGCGGGTACAGACGCCGTCGGCTTCGTTCCATGGGATAGTTAATGCTTTCGCATTAAAACGCTGCACGCGTTCCCTCACAAAAGGCAAGCACAAGGCAGCTGAAACACTGAGTATGACGTCGCACCCAGTGGTTGGTTTATGTCAGATTTTCTCACGTCTATTGATACGTTTTTTGGGTCAAATGCTTGTAATATTCAAATCCACAGGGCAGAAACAGGCTAAATTCCTCTCTAACTATTGTTTTAAAGGTCTCGTTTTTTTTTTTTTGTAACTTAGGCATTTGCAGTTATTCAGATGACGCCGTAGACTAGACTCGAGGGTTGCGTATGGATAAAGATCTTATAGCATTAAACGCAACGGCAAAGCCAATATTGTAATAACAACTGTAAAAAGAAAAAGAAAAAAAAACTTACAGCTTTTTATTCTAGCACGATGAGGCAACTAACTGGTCGTTGATGGAGCCCAGCTTACAGATGTAAACCGGTACATTGCGGGAAAATTTTAACGAAATAATTCATTTTTGTGTACGTGCTTACATATTCATCTTGTCCAGTCGACGAGCCAATGAGCTAACTATGGTCACTGACAGGATAAAAACGGCAGGGCGTCTCTTTCAGTTGCCCGGCCTGCAAACCGTACGGTGCCTTCCACCATGTTTTTGCGGCAAGTCCACGTTCGATGCTCACGAGACGCCGAAGCACCATCAAGAGTGTAAAGCTCGCGCTGAAGGCGGAAAAACTGAAGCCCCTCCCCGCCGCCCTTATCCTGTCAGGGACCGCTGCTCATTTAAAGTTTCCCACGTAACTGACGTCTTGACTTTCGCAGCTGGTCATCATACTGTTCGGGACGCTGATCATCTTCAACCAAGAGCACGTGCTGACGGTCGCTGCCTCGTTCAGTTCCGTTTACCTGATCTACATGACGGACGTCACCATGGCGCAGATGTGTTGGGCGCTGCGCGTTCGGAGTCAGGTGAACCTTCACAATCGAGTCGCGGAAGCTTTACACAATCGAAAATGCCTTAGAGTGCATAATATTGCTAGCCATATCGCTCAATGACCCCGCTCGTTCCTGCCCTTTCATAAAACGCCAAGACATTTGCTTCTATTCTCGCTGACAGCTTGAAGGAACACCGGGCTTGGCTAGTCCCGGCCATCCTCAAGTCGGAGTCACACTGCTCATACATCATGCAAAAGACAGTCTGGAAAACACCAGTCACCGCAATATCCGTGGTTTTAATGCCGCGTGCCAAGTTTCCTCCTTGAACTCATTGCCATACGGCATTCGAAACATGGACCTTACTGTGAGTCGCGTTCGTATCAATGCAGACTGTCTTATGTATGATGTATTAGCAGGGTGTTGGAAAGCGGCCAGTGCTTTTAGTTTTCTCCTTATGATTATGCAAATAAGAAATATATTGCGATTAGTTTTTGACTCTGCCTCGTACCTATGTTCGGAGAATACCCAGAGTGTACTGTTAAAAAAAGATGCATATATTTCACAAAAAAAACTAAGCTTATGGCTTCAGGTAACGCACACATGAAGCACAATATTTATGTAGGTTTTATTTTGTTTTCTGAACCTTGAGGAACACCTATGTGAGCAAAAGGAAAGCAGATGAACATCTGAATTCATTTGTATAGTTACCTTTAAACAGCATAACCACCTGCACACATTGTTAAGAATATTTCGCACAGTAAGGTACATTTTGACCATAGCTGTTTGTCAATGGGTGGCTGAGACATGTTAAAATACTTCCCTACAAGAAAAGCTATTTACTCGGGGGGGGGGAACAATTGACATAATTCCTTTGCCTGCGCAACCAGGTTTTTTTTTAAAGAACCCCACATTTTATAAAAATTCAGTTTTGAGAACCCATGTTCTACAGTATAGCCTCTGATATTGTGTACAGACGTTTGCCAAACTGGTGGCTGAGACCTTTATAAAGAGTGTTGAGAGGAATATATTCTTCGACTTCTATTGCATGTAAGGATTATTTTTGTGCCTTCGATGGCATGTTTGTCAAGTTTGTATTTTATATTAAAACAAATTCGCACTGCCTTAAGAATACTCTGCTTTGTTGTTTTTGAAAGATTTTCCTGTCAATGAAACGTATCGTGAATTTCTGCACCGAGGAAGAACATGATGACCAGACAGGCGGATGCGATGCCGATAAGCTACAGCAAAAGAAAGGTACGTAAACATATTTGACAACAGGAACTCCATCCAGAAATTTAACTAGTTAAGTATTTCCGAGCTAAATATTTACCTACAGCTTGGAGTTTTCAAAATTGACCAAAAGCAAGATATGAACCAATCATTCCGATCCTTATTCAATCCATTCTAGCAAACACCTGGCGTGTTTTATACTAAAACGCGCAAGGTGTTCGCCTGGCCAGCCAGCGCCGGCAGCCTGCTATTCTTTGCCACGATGGTACACATATGAGAGTGCTATCGGAGGTATCATGCCTATCCACTAACACTATCCTTGAAAACGTTTTTGTGAACATTGTTTTAGGCTTCTATTTATATTTATACCTTTGTTTATCTTTGATTTCTAAGGGATCCAATACTGCACCAAGACATCTTTGAGTCTGATTTAAAAGGCATTTTTCAGAAACTTTGTGAAACACGAAATATGAAATTAAACGTCGACCTCATCGCCTACAAAACCATTTTTGTTTTCAATAAAATTTATCATAACCAAAGAGTACTTTTATGGCCGCCGTCTCTGTTTCTTGTTACCTTTTTCATATGTCAGCGTGGTGATTTAGTCAATATTTTGTACAAAACTTTTTCGGGTACCGTGATAGCTTCAAAGACATCTATATCAAAGTCAGTTAAGAATCGCTTGAGCAGCTCGCGATCCTTCGCGTTTTACATGTTGTCTGCTGGTCCGATAACTTATAAACTTATGAATTGCTTATTAACTCATAAATTGCCATGTTAAAAAAAAAGAAACTTTACCGAGAAGTTTTTAATGATTTTTACATGTAAAAATAAGAAGCTAACGCTCCCAAATACGAAGTCTCTTTTTTAAAGCGAGTTGACTTAAAAATTCAAAGTATCCCAGCTTATGCCAAGCTTTTGATGATTCAGCTGCCTGAAGAGAGCAGAAAACACGGCTCACATTTTACGGCGACTGCTGTAAATGGGAACTTCCCGGCAAACTGCGTGGTCGTCCGCCGCGAAAACTCTCGGTGACGTCATCAGTTGCGCCATCAATCACGCGATCGTTCCCAGCCGCGGCACCTGGAGCTCCCTGCCGCCCCCGCCCCCCCCCCCCACCATTGCGCTGTAGTCGGCATACCGTTGTGCATGCACATGTGCACGACCATTTGAGACTGGCAACTCCCCTTCTCTGGCGCTCGCTGTTCAGGCTAAGGTCCGGGGGGGGGTTACAAATCAAGCACACAAGGTTGTCGCCATGACACACATTACGCGACAGGGCAAATGTATTTTGATTTTCTGACTGTTGACTAACAAAATTACCCGACAACCCAGAGGTCTCAGCAGGCACTTGGCTGGCGGTTGGCACAAAGCTTCAGAATTAACTTGGGGTCTGCGCTGCTTACAGGAGAGGTCATCATGAGTGAATGCACTTTGTCCTGGAGCAAGCCCGAAAACAACAAATTAAGGGCGGGGCTCACCAACGTCAACCTGCACGTCAGTCCCGGGTCATTGGTCGGCGTCGTCGGGTTCGTGGGCAGCGGCAAGTCGTCTCTCCTTGCTGGGATCCTTGGCGACATGCACGTCTCCGGAGGCCGAGTCAAGTGCACGGTACGAGGCTCAGCTTTTGTCCTTCGCAGTGTAGTCAACGAAAACTGAAGCAACGTAGGGCATGTTCAGTCCCGAGGAGAATCTTCTTATCGCTCTGCAACCCCTGATATCCAGGAATTAGATGATAAGGACGCCGAAGAACGGACGCGGTGGTTGTGCATGAATTTCAGTCTCGGAGGATGAACTAAACGTCGAACTTGCGAGCGGCCTCGAATGCCTCCGCGCAACCTAACGGAAGAAAGTATGACGAGACTGTTCTGCACACGTGTGGTGATTAATCGGCTGTTCACTATTTGTCGATAATCCCTGCTCAGGCACGTAGCCAGGGGGGGGGGGGGGGCACGGTGCTCGCCCCCCCCCCCCCGAAATCTTTAATCTTGCTGGGGCCTTCTCTCTCCCCTCCCTCATACAGCATTTTGTCATGGACGCCCCCCCCCCCTTAGTCGAAACAAAATCCTGGCTACGTGCCTGTCCCCGCTGGACCAGATAACTGTTGTGAAGTTCTTTGACAGGGGAGACGGAAATAGCTCTGTAACCATTTCGGGAGACTGAGTGGCACATAGAACGAAATACAGAGCCTTTGATGCAACCAAGCTCAAAAACCAGTTCTATTAATGATCGTCCCACCGTATTATCAGAGAGGGCCGGGACAACAGATGTGTTGTCTTAAACACTGAATGCTGGACCAGGGGACCGAATAGGTGCTCATCATTAACCAGGCGGTGGTGCCGCCACTGTTTGCAGGATAGCGTCATCTCCCGTCAAACGTTTGCCCTCCTTGGGGCTGTAACAATCCTACTACCACACTACTCCACCAGTCTCGTGGAAAGTACCAAGCCACACCGTCAGTCAGTAGGGTGTTATTATCATGAGAGGTTACGGAACCTAGATTGCTGCTTGATGGGTATCATCTAGCCTTGATTCTGTCGTTGCATGCAAGCTAGGGCCATATTTCGATATTTTTTTTTCACCAATGAAACGGTTGTTAGTTGATGTAGTTTGTATAGTCAGTGGTGCTATGAGCTGGCCCCGTTAAGTTGTAGTAGAATGGGGTAAAATATCTCATCGGGTGATTCCGGCATGCTAATTAAGCTATGACTCCGATTGCGAGATTGTGAAAGCAGGAAATGTGGTCGTTTATTTCGTCCTCTTCGTTAGAAGTTTAACACAACCCGAGGCTCCCACACGACTTTTGTGTAGCCCTTACCTGAACTCTACTGGGCCAGCTTATATTGCCGCACCCTGTAGTGCTGTAGGTAGTATGAGCTGAGACAACCGAGTGTCAGCCAGGGATAAAATGCCACATAGGGTGCCTCCAGAAGACATGAAACACACTTCTAGACCGCGACAACTGGAAACGTGGCAGAGCATATTCCAAACTCCGGCTTGAAAGCTTAATGCACTCGGGGCTCCCAGCATCATATTTCTACTGATCCAGCATGAAAGCTGCTGTACGAACTCGTACTGCCGGACACTGTTATGAAGCCAGGCTGGAGGTAAAATTCCACGAGCCACGCCTGCTTTCGTGTTTTGATAGAAACTCAGCAAACGTTGTCTAAACTACTTGTTGGTGAGCGAGTTGGTAATAATGTAATTTTAGAAAGAGTTTTATATATAAAGACAGCGGACGGGACAAAAGATGCGTTGTCGAGTCCCTGTCTTTATGTACAAAACCCTTTCTAAAGTTGCGTTATCTAAAATTCGCTTCGAAATCACTGTTGATTAGTAACACCTGGCCTGCCAAGCGAGGAGCGTGACTAAGAATTTAACGACCGCTGAGATGCCGCTCGTGCGTACTAGAGTCTCATCATCGCTCAGCGATGTTTTGCTTAATAGCGCTGGGGGCCTTCGAAGCCACACGATTAATTTTTTTGGCCGTAACAATCATATTTACTACCTATGGCGTCTTTGATGTAGTTAAAGGCTAGTGAAAAAGTAGTAGCGGCCATATGGTAGTAATAGCGGCAGTTACTAGTATTTTACTCTCTTCTAATGTAATAAAATGTTAGTAAAACCTAGTAAGGGTCATCGAGTGAAAGTAAATATGAGTGACGTATATCTTGGAGTGTCAGCTGTTAAGCGCTGTTGTGTTCCAGGGCCGAGTGGCCTACGTCCCGCAGATCGCCAGCGTGCACAACATGAGTGTGAGAGACAACATCTTGTACGGTCAACCCATGAAGGCCAAGGACTACGACCGCGTGCTTGAGGCATGTCAGCTGCATGAGGACATCAACACGTTCCCGGCCGGAGACCTCACAATAGTGGGAGAAAAGGTTAGCACCGGCCTCTTCGTTTTCAGTAAGAAGGAGTTCGAAGAACAACTTTGCCATCCAATCAAGTATATCTTACTGAAGTTTAGGCACATCGGCAGTGTAGTCTTATGTTGCCGTAAACAAAAACGTACTCCACATTTTGAACTAAAAATTTTGCATTTTGTGTAAGACTCGCCAAAATATTAGGTGCTGGAGAAAATCAGCCATCGTCGTTAAGTCCTTTTCCAATACTTTTTGTTCCCGTTCTGCCACTAGAAAAGCACGACGAAAGATAACAAGCACGCACATGAACTCGACACACAGCCGTTTCCTTCCGCATAAAAAAATGTTCTTCTGCCATGGTCTACGTCATCATGGCAACGACGTGACTGCAGAATACACGCACGCGTGAACGCGGCGTCTGAAGCATAAAGTTAATATGATATAATCTCGAGGGAAAGTTCCCATGTAGAGCAACATATGGTTCCATGCATTGGGGCCGCTTGGACACAGATGCCGACATCGGCTATCCCTGGCGGTCCCGATGGGCACATATCGCTGGCGACACCCTAATATGCACGAAGAAGCTGCAAAACGTCACTTGTAAGGCGTGCGCATAGTTCTCTTCTGGCTTACTTCGCAGGGAAACACCGGAATCGAGCATCGGATAAAAATAAATGAAGTTGATAAGCGCTCGAGCAACTTCAACTCACTGAGGCAAAACAAACACGCCTAACCTTTCGTATGCTTTTTTTCCTCTGCTCTTCTGTCGCTCTCTTTCTCATTTTTCCTCTCAGACCGCCAATGTCAGCGCCGAATGTTTGCCGCGCTCTTCTTCCGTCTTTAACCCACCCCCTTCTCCCCCCCCCACCCCCTCTTCCCCCGGGTATGAAACCAACAACTCCCGATGCCATTTTCTGAACACCGTTCGCTAACTCTAAAAGTTATGCGCGACTACCGTAAAATTCCGTATTAACGCTCTTCCCTAATTTATCGCTCACCTTATATTGGTCATCTTTGATCTGTTCACTATTGGTGAGCATCAATTCGGGAGTTTGCCGTAGTGTTATTTTTGTAATCACTGTCTCTGATCAGATGATATTGGTTTACACTTTCAACCAATTGAATTTATTGTAGCTAGACATAAAAGAGGACCGCGACTGTTTACCGGAAGGTTTTGAATGACTGAAGTTATTGGCGAGGAAGCGCAGATTTCTTGTAATACCAAAAGTGGCAGAAATACAAATTACTATGCGAGATGTTTAGTTTCTGGAGAGACAAAGGATGCCAAGTCTTTTCTCTCTGAAATCAGGGCTTGTGTCCAGACGAGCTCGTGCACAGTCAAACGAAGACGTTGTTATGGTTTCCCTTTTAATGCGAATAGCATTTTAATGCGAATAGCATTCTTTGGATACTTCACGCACTTTTCGTCTATCTATGTATCTATCTATCTGGCTATCTAACCTCTTACGCCGCGGGTCGATAAATAAATAAAAAAGACCGGCGCCGGCTGGGATTCGAACCGTTGACCCTTTGATCAGCAGGCAGACGCGCTAACCACAGAGCTATGAAGGCAGTCATTCAACGCACTCTAAACGGTTGTTTATATCTTTACCATAGGACGCGCTTTACAGCGCTGTCACAGCTACCGGTGCGCGCGTTCCATGCACGAGGGCTCATTCCGCTCTCGTGAGGCTGAGCACGGCCGCTACATCACCCTCTCCCGAGCGCGGGAGAGGGTGATGTAGCGGCCGTTCTCAGCCTCACGAGAGCGGAATGAGCCCTCGTGCATGGAACGCGCGCGCACCGGTAGCTGACAGCGCTGTAAGCGCGTCCTATGGTAAAGATATAAACAACCGTTTAGATACCGTTGGTTGAGACTAGCTGAGACGCCAGAAAGTCTGGTCGGTACCATTTTGAGTGTTTGTGCGTATGGCGCGTGCTTTGCTCGCCTTCCTAAGTGACACAAACGCACGTGCTGGGCTGCGGAGATCGTGCGCAGGGCTGTGAAAGTGTAAACAAATTTAGAATCGCCTCAAGAGTGGGCTGGCGTATCTAGAGTGTGCCGGCCACCTGACGAACGCGCATAACTCCGCACCGTTTGATGCTATTCGCATTAACGTAGATAATCATTCCCAAAGGATGGGTTCTGCTGATTTTTCATTTAACCTTCCTCGGGATTTTAACACAAAATGTGTTTTATCAGCTGAATTCTAGGACGAAACCGTCATAAAGAACCGTCACGAAGGACTGGGACATCAGTGAAATCATGTTGCACGAAGATATCGCGTTACAGCATGACGTCATGTTACATCCTGACGTCATAATGTCACGTGACGTCACAAGACACTGTGACGTCACCTAACGTTATGGCGTTACGTGACGCCGTGAAGTCACAGTTACGTGACATCACACACGCGCACGCACACACATAGCATGTGCCCAGCTCATACACACGCATTCTGTGCTTCCCAGATTTGGTCCGCACGATTAAGCTAGTCTAATTTCTTCATTATGTCTGCTCTCTCTCCTCGCTTATGACTAGGGTGAGACTCTTAGCGGCGGGCAGAAGCAGAGGATCAGCCTGGCGCGCGCGGCCTACAACCAGGCAGACGTCTACCTCCTCGACGATCCTCTGAGCGCTCTCGACGTTGTCGTCGCGAAGAAGGTCTTCCAGAGAGTGATTGGCAAGGAGGGCATCCTCAAGAAGAAGGTTTGGCGGCTACCCTAATCAAACTTGTCACTATTGTATTTGACGGGTGAAGAAAGCAATAGATGTTCAAGCTCCAGCGCGTGCTTCCTGCCTTTGATAACGGTTCGTCGCACGTGTAGCTAGAACCCGGCTGAAGGCAACCCGCGCGTGCTGGAGACGGATCATCTAGTGGTTTCTTAACCTGTCGCCGAGGATAGTGGCGTATAGAATATTGGCAGTAAAAGTGGGACAGACCAAAAAGTACTTATGACTTAGGTTTTGTTATTACTAGGGGAACCGTGCTTTCGTTAAGTACTGATAAAAACCAAAGATTAAAGGTGCCCTGAAGAGCTTCCTGAGATTGCCTAAATATGGCGATAACTCACTCTGCTGGCTCTAAGCATCCTAGAAATTCATAAATCATACCGGTGAATGGCCGCATTTTCTTTTAGAAGAGCAATCAAAGCACGAACGCACCGAGGTCAACTCCGGCGTTGGGAGGAGCATTGTTCCGGCAACCAGGACGACATGTGACCAATGAAAACTTGAAATTTCGTTAAGTTAAGAGAAGCGCACTATGTTTCTTTTCTGTCCTTTTATTGTTTTCACTGGGAGTGATGGGTCTGGTCGTCAGGTCTCGAGCGCTCGCTCGCTGGGTAGAATCGTAGTGCGAGGTCTTTGGGCAACAAGCAGCGCGCATTCTAAATGTCACCCCGCGGTTCCACCGGTCGGAGGTGCGAGGATCTTTCGCTTGCTATTGGCTGACAGTTTTCCTGTTTTCGGAACATGTGCCTCCCATCGCCGGAGAGGACCTCGGTGTGTTGCGATCTTTGATCGCTCTTTTTATAGAAAAATCTGCCACGTATCGTCGTGACTTAGGCATTTCTAGGATGCTTAGAGCCAGCAGAGTGACTTACCGTCATGTTTAGGCAATCTCAGAAACCTCGTCAGGGCACCCCTATGCCGATATTGTCAAAATTGAGGAATTGAAACCAAGTGAAACGAGACAGAGACCCACAAAGAAAAAGTCTAGTCTAACCATGCTGAATTAACCTGAGACTGGGGTAGAGGAAACATCAAAACGTAGAAGGGACAGAAGAGACGTCGTCCTGTCTATTTTTGTCCCTTCTACGTTTTGATGTTTCTTCTCTACCCCAGTCTCAGGTTAATTCACCATGTTTAATTTTTACCAGCTCGCCTGCACCCTTACGATTTTCTCTAGTCTAACGTCCGTTGTACACTTTTGTTAAATTGACGAAACTGTATCGACGGTAAATTGGATAGCATAAAAAAAAAGTTCGCGACTCATTTTATTTGCGCGGTAATGTTATTATACTAAGTAGCTGGCTCTTATTTTTGGGCAAGTAAATAAATAAATAAATAAATAAATACAACTGGTGATACAGTATGCAATATTAGACAGACACTTGAATATTGAAACAGGCAGCAGCATATTCCCACGGTCTCGGTAGTCACATTTTCGATTAAACTTTGGTCTTTTGCCTGTGAGTATAGATACTTAAAAGCCCGAAGAAGCCTAGATATAGAGCCAAACTTGACCTTATTTGGCCAGGGTCTTTTGGTCCCAGTACGCCAAAGAAGTGCCAAAGTTAGGCTTTCCTGCTGGTAGTTGGGCTTTCACCTGGCATCTCTGGGTCTAAATCGCTAAACAACTGCCAGAGTTAGGCTTTATTTCTGGTTGTTCCATTTTTTTTTCTGGCAACTTTGAGCCTCAATTGCCAAACAAGTGCCAGGTTTAGGCTTCATTGCTGGTTCGTCACCAACACGTGGACGTGTCATTTTTTGCTCAAATCTGGCACTTCGACAATTATGTGACAAGCCAGAGAAAATCAAATAAAACGCTAAAGAAAAATATTCTGGCGCTAACTATAACGTTTTCGAGCAAAACCGCATTAGGCCCAAGTTGGAATCCTATAGAAGTGCCAAGCAACAAACCGATCTCACTCAGCGTTCGGCTCATGCTTGACGCCACCATAACTTAAGTTGACAGGAGGCAGACGGCGGTGCACTAGGGGCTCGTGACGTCTCGTGCTCTCACACACGCCGATCTCCAGCGAGGTTGCCGCACGTGCTGAAAGACTAAATTTCCGTGGATGCATTGCGGCAGTCGTGGCGTAGTCAAACTGGCTGGTGAGATCGGTCTATTGTGCCAAGTAGGATGTCTCCTGACGTGCTACCTGGGGAAGTATTTTCTACGTGCATCGAACTTCGGAAACTGCTCGAAAGAAACACTTCTAACACGTCCCATACTTGTTTTATAACCTTGTTTTTCTTTCATTTTAGACCCGAATTATGGCGTGTAACCAGGGGTCTTTTCTGAACCATATGGACAAGCTGGTCCTTCTTCACAATGGTGGCGCCTCAGTTTATGACACACTCGTGGATCTACTTAAAGACAATAACGCTCCGGAAACACTTCGGCATGAATTTGTGTCGACGCACCCGGAAAATAGGCTCATCGAGAAGACGTAAGTTAATTGAAAGCTCATTCGCAAATACGAGGGCTGTTTCTCGTTTCAGCCTCCGATGAGCCGGGTTAAACTAACAAATGACGAAAAGTCTTTTAACACATACCAAACCTAGATGCATACAATACTCCTGTTCACCCCATGAACCGTAGAAAACATGTCCGGCTCCTCCCGGAACGATTCTAATTTTCCCCTTGATGTGGAGCATTATTATATATGAATGTGCATTTTACACGACTATATATGTTACTTTAAAAACACATATAGGGCACGGCGTTTAAGGCCGGTTCTCACATGCAGCGCTGCTCACGTGTCGTTAGCTACTTATCATTGGCCATAAGCAGCAATTTTGACGGTGCGATACAAAGCTGGTGAACGCTCCCGTCAGCACTCGCTTAGCGCGAGGTCCGCGCTGTGCTTGTAGCGCTCCGCTGCATGTGTGAACATGAAGTATTTGAGATTCAGCAATGATACTCGCGTAAGATTTTAGTCTTTCTTTGTATATTCGCCACCCAAAGTCACGCACTTTTGTCAGCGATGGACAACCTGCCGGAGGCAATTTTTATAGAGCTCGATTCGAGTGTTCAGGAATCGCTACACTTCAGTAATCACATGGTCTTCGTCCTTGAAATGCTTTCAGGTTTGTTTGGCCACACTGGAAGCGTCCGCGCCATTTAACCAGTGTCATAAACTGGGGCGTTTTCCCCGAACACCGCCACCAGATCGGAATGAATCTCCTTGTCATTACTTCCCTTCAAGTGAAAAAAACAAAAAGAACGGATCACGTGCTTCTACTTTCCGGACGGGCTCTGTCATTTTTGTTTCGACGCCCTAGCGGCGTTCCGCGGAACTATAGCACCTGATGTTTATACTGTCCAGAAACTAGAGAGACGCGTGCTCGTGTTAATGCCTGTTTTGTTCGCATTTTTAAAATTGTTGGTGCCGATAATACGATCTTTATGAATGCCCCTCGTACACGTTCAAAACTCCAAAAGATTTTTTTCTCACCGACAACCAAATTTTGTAATAACTTCGACAACGTGGAAAGAGTTCGCGAACCTTGCTTTTTTCTTGAGTTAACGAGTAATACTCTCTGCGTGTAATTTTCGCGAAAATTAAAACTAAAATCATCATGATGTGACACAGGAGTTTGGATGCCCTCCTCGAAGAGGGCCTCCATCAGGGTGTTCAGTCATTCTATCACGCGTTCAACAAGACCGTCAGCTCTTCTATAGCTGTTAATTCCTGGCCCCCGTTATTTGTGCGTCTGTTCGTTTTCCGCAACGCTTCATGCAATTTCTTCTATACACATTGCACGTATGTGGCGACTGACGGGCCTAATGGCGCGTGCTGGAATGTCTGAGAATTCAGCCGGCCACCTTCTATGAAGAGGACATCTAAAGGCTGTGTGATGCCATGATATCTGCCTAAAGCTGAGTGGTGATTCCGTGGAGAATAACTATACTCCGTTTCACGATAACTGGCCGAACTGTGACGTTGTGCCCCCCCCCCTCTCCCCCCCAAACCCACTAAGAGCGTAGAAGCAAGACATGTGACAACACTCCATCGGGGCCACAAAGGCCTCGTTATCGCAAAAGCAACAGCGCCGTGTGCGACAAAAAGTAGTTCTAGGTTTCTGTTTTTTTAGTAGTGTTACTCTCAGACTCTTGTGACCACAACGCTACGCGGCACGGAAGAAAGACAAAGACATGTTACTTTTCAACGATACTTAATACGGACCAACACTTTTCCGAGAACAACATGGCTTCTGAACGATGTTTGAACGATCGCGGCCGTGTGATCAACCGCTTCCGCTCAAAACATCACCCTGGCTTTATAGTTCGCCACAGATTGAAAGGCTAAATTGAACGTATTGCTCTCTCAAGATCTGTCCCCGAAAAGCTCGCTACTCTAGCAGACGGCAATGTTGAGGCGGTGGACGTTCATCCAAAGTTGGTTGATTTCGCAGCAGACGACTCTTGGCCAGAGGACGACAGCCAATCCCTCCGGGCCTCGCATTCGGCGCAGTGACACGAATGCTCCCTTGACGTGGTGTCACGTGCCTCGCTCCGACGCTCTTATTGGGTCGCGGGGTCGTAGCCTCCACAGTTCGCCAAGTTATCGTGAAACGGATTATACAGCAAGTATATAAATTTGGCGTATATTGAACAGTTCGTGTCACTCATCGGAAGTTGAAAAGCAAACCAGCTTTCATATGTCACGGACACTTGATCTGGAAAGTATCCACTTTCTCGCAACCAGATCGACACACGACTTATAGAAGCAACATACACCCACGAAATTTTTAATTTTATTATAATCTGTTTGCTCATATCTGCTTTTCAATGAATGTTCACCGCCTTTTTAGTTCAGAGTTTAGTTATAGTACAATTATAACAAAGGCAAAGAACCATTAACTGTCGAACGTGACTTCCAGTGTGCAGCGCTCAGCGGTACGGCCCTCTTATTTTGTGGAAACATCAGTTTATCATTATTATGGTCGCTTGTTTTTAAAACGTCATTAATAAGTCATATGTAAGCTACGCTTTATACTTTACTACGCTACTACTATCTTGTGTTTGACTGTGAGGAAGAGCCAACCAACCACGAGCATGCTGTCTCGAACGACGGTTTCATTTGAGGAGCGGACGTGCATAGCTGGCCCTCTGAAAGTTCTAGAGCTCTATCCTGGAGTACCTTTTTCCGCGCACTTACGGCAAAACAAAGCAAAATTTATATTTTATTACTTGTTTTATTCGGTTAAAACTTTGTAACTAGACAAGGCGGCACAGGTTACAGGAAGGAATTAAAAACAGCGCGAACAACACGAAGATCAATGGAAGGGCAAGGTGCATCTGCGTCCTACTGCTAATAGTTATTGCGTTCTTCGCGCTCTTTTTATTTCTTGCGCTTCCTAGAAGCCGAATTCTGGCTCGTTCATGTCTTTAGCGGGGTTATTTAAAGTTGCTAGCGCGAATCAGTTCAGGGAGTCACATTTTTTGTGTTGTTACAGCGGTCATGATGTGGACCTTACCGGGGAAGGATCAAATGGACGCGTCATCAAAGACGAAATGCCAGGATCAACCAAGGTACCGGATGGCCACTGTGCCAAAAAGAATTGCATATATAGTGGGTTTTCCATGTTTTCTGAATAGAAAAAAAAACAAAGTCCTTCACAATACGCAAAGTTGAATGAATAAATATGGAGGAAAAAAACTGATGCCTTGAATTATGGTTGAACAAATATGCGCACAATTACAAAGAACCGCGAGACTAGGGCTAAAAGGAAAGCAGAAACACGAAGTCTCAAATTTGTTCTTCGTCCCTGCATTTTCATTTTTAGTTTACATCGAATTTTTGAGTATGATTCATTTTAAAATAATTAAATAAATATTAAACCCCGTTATTGTTGTTATTATCTTTATTTGGCTCTAGAGGGCCGCGACACCGCGGAAAGGCAGCAGCCCGTACCATATGGAGGCCAGCAATGCCGCGTCTAATGAACATTGTGTTCTTACATTATAAGAATATAAAACGTTGTGTTCTTAAGAACGTTTCAGTGTTCTTAATTATTAAACATTTCTACTAGTGCATATATAGTTTAATGAGAAAGTTTTATTTTATTATTACATCGAATGTGTGGGCTTACGGTCCGACTAGAAAGTGTAAAACAGCTTGTTTTTGTTATATGTGCTCCCAAAGAAAATATAAGCTGAAACACCCCATTTCGCCTTATTGTTTTTTGTGCCTGAGGCTTTGTTAAGCTTCATTATCTTCTCATTTGTTAAACAGTCCGAAGTATGAGACCTCAACTTTGTATTTAATTCTTACTTCGGACCATAGCTTCCTCAAATGCAGGCAGGCATGGCAAAGAAGCCTGGAGGACTGTTTCAGGTCCTATTGCCCGGGGATAGCATACATGCCCTACTCGCCTAGCTGAGCATCGATCGCTGCCTAACGTATCCCTAACATTATAAGAGATCACATGTTTGAGTTAGGTAGATAAATCTCAGGAAATCACTTCTCCTAATGTTTTATTAATGTTCGATGCACATAACACATTTCGTATTTAGGCCTCTGAGCTCTTCATCTACAACGAACATTCAAATTCCCTGCGGCTAAAGTCGAACGTATCCTGACAATCTTGCAACCGTGATCAAGGTTTCATAAATGCAGGATGACATGTTCGGTTTCTATAATATGTCACTTAAAATAGACCAGTAAAAAAAACAGTATTGAACTTCAGCATGAAATTAAGCAAAATTATGAGATAACAAAGTTATACCTAGGTTTAAAAAAAATATATGCCTTGTTTTTTTGTGTTGTTTTTCAAGCACACCAATTTGTATACATCCTCACCCGAAAGAGACGTCTGAGCTTTGCCAGCTTTTCTTGTGCAAAACCTGTTTGAACGTTAACTAATTTTGTGCCACCTCGCTTCACAAGGCAACGGTTTGGTACGGTTCGTAAAACGTTTAAGCAGTGGTCATACTGCGAATACAATGTACAAACGACAGTGTGCAAACACCGTCTGAGACATGTTTCTTTCTTGTACGTTGGTCCTATGACACTGGTCATACAAAGACGTCTGCAGTCTTGTTAGAAGCATACATGTGCACGGAGCAAACGTGGTTCTGAGGCGTGTCCGCGGATATTTATGTCATCGTGTCTGTAGAGGAACTCTGTGTCCTTTGTATGATATATAAACGGTGCGAACGCGGCTTTGCCCTTCTGTGCACGCAGAGTTTCTGGCAGCTGATCCGTGCCCTGGCTAGAATGTCCGGGCCCTGCCTAGGCATCGGCTTCTGGCGTGCGTGGTGAGCGCGGTTGCCCTCGGCTGGCAGCTCGACTGGGTGAGGACGTGGACTAGGACGGAAGGCAGCATGGTGCCAATGGAGTCACAGGAATCGCCCTGGATTTGGGCTCTCGCAGCCATCTGCGCCACCGATGGTACGTTGGTGTTTCTCTTTTTTTTGAGTCGTTGTTGAATTTTGTACGCCCTCGTCGTTGCTGAACAAGCTTGTTTCTGCCGGCACTGTAGCGTTCGCGAGACACGACTACAAAAAAGGCGTCGTCCTACGAAAGAGTCCGCGAGCGACCATTTAATGACAATAAAAGCGGCACTCTATGCTGGTTTATCTTAAAGGGCCTCTACAGTCTAAAATGGGGGTCATTAGTTTCATATAAAAACCTTGTGGCAGGTACCAGGACCTCCTCGTGAAACTGTCCACGAAATTCCAGCTCGCGATTTGAAGAAGAAAGCATATAAAACACCCCTGGCAATTCCCATATGGCAACTCACTCAGTAAACGAGCCATGACGTAACAGGATCAGGATGCCTTTTCCTAAGCGCTCTCCTTTTCCCGCCCTTCTCGCAATCTTGTGGGAACCACGTGTTCCCCGCATTTCTATCTAGATCTAGCTCAGGCAGGCCGCGGGGCGTTGCCATGTAGGGGCGCGTCCAGGATACGAGGCGAGGCCGTACTCCCTTGTGGACGACTCTGCTTCGCCCTTCTCGGGTGGTCTTCCAAAGGCATACCCTTCGGGATCTTCATACTTGGACGAGTCCGCCCCTCCGGCGAGCCAACCTACATCCGACCACCCCGGCCGCGTCCACTCCCGCCGGCTATATATAGACGGCCAAAACCAACAGCCAGGAGCGACGCTCGCTGGGGGAGGCTCTGCTCAACGGAGCCTTCCTTTTTGTTCTTACCCTCCCCTTCCGTGATGCTGTCAATAGCGGCAGCGCGGACCCTGAGTGGTGGTACTGTCAAAAGAGACAGCGGCGTTACTTCGGACCTTGTCGGCCCTCGGTCATACTTGTGCCGTATTCGTCATTAAACACGTCATTATCCATATACCCAGGAACTACTGGGTTTCCACGTAGTACCCCAAAGGTGAAACCCATATCTGGCGCCCCACGTTGGGCGCCAGATGTATGTTTCCTTTAGGGGGAGGGGGGGGCGGTACCACGTAGGAACACAGTATGTCTGTGGGTCCATAGAACGACGTGTTTAATGACTCAAGTGCCAACAGGCTGTGCTCTCAATAAAGTACGAAGTATCGGCGCTATCTCAATGTGACAGCATCACCGGTCGGACTCCGCCCTGTCGCAATAGACAGAATCACGACCATCCAGCCAGTACATCCCTCGAGCCATTACATCCATCAATGGATGTAATGAAACGGTGGATTGTGTTGACATGTGCATGGATGTAGCTGCTCGATGGATGTAGTTGCTCGTTAGATGTTGCTCGATAGATGTAATTGCTCATCCTTCCTGTTACGACGCCCAGCGTGCCATTACATCCATCGTGCTAGCGCGTCCATAAAAGCCAAGATGGCCGCCATTGGTCTTTTTGCGTAATTCACATTCTTATGCGGAGAGCAGTTCGTCTGCTGCTTTTGCAGGGGTTGTCGTGACGTCAGAACGCCGAGCGCTGACTGGTTCTGAATGTAGGATAGTGGGTAGACCTCAAGGCAGTTTGCTTTGAGGTCTACCCACTAGCCTTCATTCAGAGCCAATCAAAGCTCGGCGTCGTTCTGACGTCACCACGGCCCCTGCAAAAGAAGCAGACGACTTGCTCTCCGCATTGGTTCGGGAGCCACAGGGAATAAAAGGTAAGCATCAGAACGTTAGTATATCACAATTAAATTCTATGAGACATTTAGATGTTTTCTTCTCAAAGCGAAATAAAAGGTGTGATTCTGAGTTCCGTCCTAATTCTATATTAAAGTTTATAATTAGTTAATTTTGAGGGCGAAAAAAGCAGTTACTAAAGTTTGATAACTGTGGAAACAACAAACAACTAGCCGACGATGCGTGTTCGAATTTGGAGACGCCGAGTGCCTCAGAAAGTGCATGACGCACAAAGGGTTATTTTACTCGCTTTTGTACATTCAATTCAATTTTGTACATTCAATTCAAAATAATGTGGACTAATATACAGCATTGTTAAACGAAAAAATAAATCTGCGTGATTGATGGATGTAATGGCACGTTTTTGGACGAAGCTGCTCAATGGATGTGATGACACGATGGATGTAACGGCACGATCGGTGTAATGACACGCTTTTGGACGAAGTTGCTTGATGGATGTGATGACGTGGTGTTTGTAATGGCACGATGAATGTGTCGGCCCCAAGCGGGTTTTAACGCCCACTCGGTCGTGGCTGCGGCTGCGACTGGCATTCAGAATGTCACCGTGACGACAGCATTATGTGCGTTGCCCTTTCAGTTAACGAAGAGTCGCGAACTTATACTCTAGCGCAGTGGTTCTCAACCACTGATGTTTCGCGGACCCCTTTTGGATCGGCGGGGATGATGGAGGACCCCGTTCGTGGTGAGGGAAAGAGAAAGCTAAAGTTTTATCATGATAATTATTTACTACATGGATAAAACTAAGGGCTAATGTGAAGTAGACCTCTCTTATTGACATACACACGAGAAAACTCGCCCGAAAACTGAAACATTTTTTCTCGACCTGAGAAAAGACAACTTTTGTTGCCGGGCTTGACTGATGAGGCAGGGCTTCGCGGACCCCTAGAATGCCTTCGCGGACCCCAAAGGGTCCGCGGACCCCCATTTGAGAAACACTGCTCTAGCGTGCTGAAATGAAATACTTGAATACATATTTACCTACAAATTGTGATTGGAGGGTATAAGTTAAGCTAATTGCCTCGTATAGGGGAGTATTGCCACGAGCGCCTCTGAGCGACCGCGTCCGTGGCTGAACCTATAAAGAAAAAAAATTCTGAGGACACGTATGCACTTTTTATGAGTTGTGAATGAGAAAGCATGAATGTCGTTCTTCCGCTCTCTCAGTTGGTCTGCGGCATAGTGGCGTCGACGGCCATGTTTCACTAATCCGAGCTAACAGCCGTCGGCCGAGCGAGCGCTGTCTTGAAGTGGCCGCGCCAAACTGAGCTCGGCCGTGCGACCTCTCCGGAGTTTGGCCGTGCGGGCTCTGCGGCCACTGCCAGGCGCTCCCTTTACCGGCGACCGCGCCGCTGCGTGCGCTGCGCCGCCATGGAAAGGGCTTCTCTGGTGGCCAATGGGAGCCTCGTTCCTTGAAACTATGACGCGCTCCAGCCAATGGGAGCTTAGCCATCATATTTCTGCTACAGACGACAGGCTTCGATATTGGGACAGGGGAGTTTAGGTGCCATTTGGCACGGCTTCAAAGCTGAACACGTCGGTTCGCTCTATGGGACAGTTAACGCTTTCGCAATAAAAGCGTCCGTGGCCTATCGGTTATCGTGCTTGGCTCTGACGAAAAGGGCCGAGTTTCGATTTCTTGGAGCGGTACCTTTTGGTAATGTCTGTAAATGTTGCGTTCTGGTCAATCCGAGAATCCTGTTGCTTGTTCGAGGTCCCAATATTCTGCGCGCCGAACATTTTAACACTGATTGTTCCAGAAGCCCACGCGTGTAAATAAGGGGCTCCGCGTGTCGAGCCGGAGTGACTCTTTCGCCTGCGCTGGATCCTGCCGTTACGCCGTCATCGACGCTTGTTATTCGGCATTTATTCTTATTTTGTTATGGCACAAGTTGGCCACATTAAACGTTTAGTTTCGCCTGCTATACGCCGCCCCATCACTTGTCATTCGTGGCATTTTGGTGGAGGTGCGGTGTGACTCATGTTCGTGCAGCGTACCCTTTCCGAGGGCCCGCAGTGCAAGTCCAATCCCAACCTCACGAAGACCCAGAAGAAGAGAAGACCGAGGCCCGATCGAGTCGCCGCACCCAGGGCCCACCCTTGGAATTTGGGTACCGCTCACAAAGAATCGAACCTCGGCCCTTTTCGTCGGAGCCAAGCACGATAACCGTTAGGCCACGGACGTGCTTGCTCGGAGATGCGCGTGGTGGCAATATTCATCGCTAGTGGTTAGTCGCAAGAGCTGTCAATCAACGAGCCCAAGGTCATTAAAAGCATGTAGGCCATTGACGCGCACTTATATTTCCCTATTCTTCCCAATTAATGACTGAACTTTCTACACATGCGGCTCTGTTTCACACTTACATCCAGCGCAACCAACGCTACCATCTGATGTAGCAAATTAAGCAACGACGCCAAAAGTGCACTGTCACGCACTCGCACTCGTCGTTTTCCAACGAAGTTGTCACAGGACGAATTTCTGGAAATTTTTCGTGTCGTTGTCCTTACGGAAAAAAAAACTTTCAGCGATTGAAGCGAAAAGTCCATATCACGCATATAACATACATCACAGCATTCGTTTCAATAAAGAACAAGACCAAAATAAGCATTCGAACCAGATAATTGATGACAAGGCGCTCCTGATGATAATGCGAAGCACGTAGCGCTCACCGCATGCGTTTCGCGGTAAAGATTAGTGTTGCACAAACTGCCCCGATGACGGCAGCTTGCGACGTGGGGAGTGACGTCACTGTCCTTCCATATATAAAACGCTTTGGTACAGCGCATCTACTTTTATTTCGTCAATCATTTGGTATAGACCCTTTTGCTGTTTACAAACATGAACTGCCGCTTGCGTCTCAAGCGACTTCCAGTCGCACCATTTCGCAATACTATTGAGCTTGCTTACGCCACCAGTGCTAGAAAGATTAAATGCTACACGGACAACGAAGTTGGAGATTTAACGAGGGCCTTCGGCTGTGCAATATTACATCTTGGAGGATGCAAGTTTGTTTACAAGAATACTTGAAACATTTTAACAGAACTCGCATTCCTTTGTTCTTTTGGCGTTCACCTGGAGGATCAGTGGTGAAACGTTTCATCTACATTTTAAGCAGCGGTGTGAAGGTGGCCTTTGTTCATTCTTTTTATAAACCGGAAGTTCTCTGGGACGTCAAACACTGGAGCACCACCTGGTGGCGTCTTTCATAAAAGGGGTCTATAGTGCAGTGGGCAATCGTTGCAGGTGATATTACAGCTTCGCTGTCCAACCACCTTCACAGTGTTGGTTGGAGCCCCAACTTTTTTACTTGTATGTTATTGAATACGTCACGACCTTGCGCATTTCTCTGTGCGTGATAGGTTTAACCGTCGATAGGAAATGCACAAAGACGTCAATCGGAAAAGCTCATATAAACACTATCGCTGTAAACCAAAACAACAACAAAAACTCTTGAATGTTTTTTTGTTTTTCAGTGATCGCCAGGTGTTTAGGCGAGCGTTCTTTTGGCCGCGGCGATGAGGCGACTGTCAAGTTTGTTGCATGGCGAGATGATCCGCGCCATTCTGTCGAGCCCCGTCACTTTCTTTGGGTCCACACCTCGCGGGAGCATTGTGAACCGGTTTTCAGTGGACCTTGACTACATCGACAATCGACTGTACCTGACCGGCAAGCAGAGCGTCCAGCACACTCTGTTCGCAGTCTCCAGGCTGGTCATCATCGGCACCCAATCAAAGTTCGTCTTGGTCGTTGGCGTTGCGTCCAGTGTTCTTCTCATCTGCCTTCTGGTAAGAAGCGTTTTAACTTCCGGGAACTGGACGTCTTTGGGTAGCGGGCGTTTCGGTGACGGAAGTTTCGAAGGTAGAAGTGTCGGTGGCGGAGGTTTCGGTGGTGGCAGTTTCGGTGCTGAAAGTTCCGGTAGCGAATGTTTCGGTAGCGGACGTTTTGGTACCGGACGTTGGGGACTTTTAGCAAACCGTTACTGCAGTGTTCCGCGTACCGCACTACCGGAGCCTTTCAAGCATGCTTTTAAGAGCGCGCCCGGGTGATACCTGACCCCGGGGCGCGCGCTTAAAGGCATGCTTCAAAGCGCTACGGTATTGCGGTACGCAAAACATGTTAACGGTATGCTAAATGTCCCCATTCCGGTACTGAACCTTCCGGTACCGGCCCTTAAAAATTCAAATGCGTAATTATTTTGTATAGATAACTCCCCGAAACTCAACACCCTCAATCGGCAATTTACCGAAACGACTTAGTGCGTACCGAAATACTCGGTACGAAAGCGACCGAAAAATGAAACGACCGCGTACCGACACGACCGCATACCAAAACGACCGCGCACAAAAACGCCCAGGACCGAAACGTCCCACCCCGAATAAACTTAAAAAAAGAATAAAAGTAATTCTAACAAAGTTTTGTTTTAACGTTTTCTGTTTCCATTATTTGGACAAGAGTCGAGCACAAAGCGAAGTGTCGGACATTCGTTATCATGATTAGTTTCCCGCTGATTTTAATACCGGTCGGTGTAACGAACACCGAAAGAGGTTGAGTAGTGTCCACTTTCGGCTGCCATAGCGAGGGTTCGTTCTTTGCATTTGGTACAGTCTGAGTGGTCGAAATATTTGGGCAAAAGACCTGTTGCAAAACGTACGTACAGCGCCCCGACGGCGGCGGATCTCGGGAACCCTCCGTACTGATCACGCGCTTTCTCGTTGCGACTGTGCCTGAATCGCGGCAGCTACCGCCAGCAGCCATGGCACAATTAGTTTAATCCGTTATCACGGACTAAACCAATTGTGGACAGTGAAAGCGCCATAATCCCGCGTTTTTCTCAGAGTGTGATTGGTTTAGCCGTTTTGTTTAATCGCTAGCTTATTGCGTTTACTTCCTTCATCACCATAGTAGGCCTGTTCTATTGCCAACTGAGATCCAATTGTGTCCTTCTCCCCAGCTTTGGCCTTTGCGGAAACTCGTCAGCGCCCGTTTTTTTTCTCAAGTTACAGTAGTTAGTGTGTGAAATAAAAATTGTGACTGTATATCTTGGTGGCGTTCCAAGCGCGAGATTCTTGGGCTTTTGCGTCGCGGCGGAGAAACGCTATTCTAAAACTCTCTCGCGTAGCGTGCGCTAACGCAAGCGCTAAATTTAGCGCTATTGTGCGCTAAAATTGCGCACGTTATTCTAAAACTTCCTAATAAAGAACGTTCCTGCGCTGGGACGCCTCCCTCGAACGTTCGAGAAGAAAGACCATTGTGACCGGAGGGAAGCGTCGGCGGGGAACGCGCTCGGCACCGGGCAGGTGCTCGCCCACGCATGCGCAAAGAATGACGTCTCATACGAGGAGACCAATTAGCGCACTCGTTTTCACTCGTTTGCGCCCAAACAGGTGCACCCTCTGGGAGGTAACATTTACCTCGTTGCTGCTCGCTCGCGGCTAACTTTACCTTATAGCAACGCATTCTTAATAGACGGCGCTAGTGTCTGCTGCGTATGAGGAGGTAACAAGCGAAACGCTTCCCCTGGCCGGAAGGAGGGTGGTAAAGGCGGTTTGTTACCTCCTTTTGGTACCCTTTTTTCTAAGAGTGCGGTATCGCGATAAGACAAGATAATATCAGCAATGACGGCTGTAATCTGGCGCGTTTTTTTTTAAATACGTCTACAGTTATAAATATGTATTGTATTCTTATAGCGCCTGGCGACAAGAGCATCGAAGTTACCAAAGGTGCGCGAGAGCCTGCACACGTCCCGCTTGTTGTCCCACGTGACCGAGACCATGGACTCCTGAGCAGCATTCGAGCGTACGGCGTCTTGGAATGCTTTTCGTACCACTTGTGCCGCCTGGTGGACGACGTCGTACGAGCCTACTGGACTTTCGTTAGCGTGTACCGCTACGTGCGCCTAGCGGCGGTCTTCTGCGGCTTCGTGACACTTTTCTGCACGGTGCTGTTCGCCGTCTTGCTCCTTCCTGAGGACTCGGCGGTGAACCCGAGTGCCATCGGACTCTCCTAAGTGCAGCGTCGCTGGTAAGATGGCCAGTGCACTTGACCACGGGGTTTTCCGGGAGAGTTTCGGCTTCTTTTTAAAAATTTTATAAACACGATATAGTGAAGTGAGAAGTGAGGGGAAATCTTCTCTTCCTTAGCTTTTCTGTCTGCTTCCTCCTCCCCGGCCCGTCTTACACTCGCCCTACCTTCTGGAGTTGCAACGGACTATAGACTCTCCACCCACTCACTGTCTCCCTCCAATCAGAGTAAACAAGAGCATCATCTGCTCTTTCGCGGTGTTTCTTAGCGTTTGAAAGTCGGACGCTGGCGTTCGGCCTTCGAACGTGTTCCAGGAGTGAGTAGAGACAAAGGTGTCCAGCCTTTGCGTCTACCCACTACTCCTTCCATTAAGAGGCCGGCGTTCTGACGTCTCTGCGCGCGCTGAACTCCTCCGATCCCGCAGTCTCTCACTTAACACTATACGATCGCATGCTGATGCTACAAATCAATGGATCCAATCAGACAACACCAAAAGTGCACCGTCACGGCGCTCGTTGTTTTTCTGGGTATATCCTATCACCGGCTCCACCAATCACACACCCACAGAGAAGCGCACTACCGTGGCGCATTCACTGCGGGGGACCGGTTTCGTCGGTGATAGCAAGAAGGGTACAATGACGATGAGAGTCATGACGATGCCTTAATGTCGCTGATTAGTTTCCCAGCTTTTACCACTCTCGGGTATGCTACATCATGAATGACTGATTAGACACAAATAAAGGCCGAACGTCTTTAGTCGAGTAGCTGCAAATTACTTACGCGGGTGACATCACGCGGTAAAACAGAGTGACGTCAGTGACGCGCTTTGGGTTTTGTAGCTTCAGCGCACGGGTAAACGTCGAAAGCAATAGTCGTGGCTCCTTCACTAGCGTAAATGTAGCAATATATCGATCCTTTTTTTCTTTTCGCAGCTCATACAAACACTGGCTATCGCATGCCCCATGATGTTTTCATGCCTTCACTCTATGTCTGGATTCGAGCGTTGCATCGAGTACACCGAACTCCCACAAGAAGTAAGCAGCAAATTACTGATTATCATTTCTGAGACAACTGCCATATCCTTTTCATCAACTGCTCTCATTGCGAATGAACTGCGATGCTCTTTTCAGAGTGTATTATATCTTCCGAAGGATACCAGGCATTTATGCTAATGGGTTATCTGAAAAAAGTAGGATGCCTTTCAGTTTTTTTTTAGTAAGATTTTTACAAAACGATGGTATGACTAACACGAAAAATAGCAGGATTTATTGAATCTGTTCTTTTTTCATATACAAGATGCCGGGTGAGAAAAAATGGGAACTGCTCATCTGGCAATTTTTTTAACTGCATTGTTTAGTGTTATCAAGGTGCGGCTGCAGGAGAGGGCATATTTGTACCGTAGTCAGAGAACCGTTCATTAGACAAGACGGCTGAAATAATTAAGCACATGCTTGTCCACTCCAGCGTTATTAATGCGAAAGCATCTACTGTCCCATGGAGCAAACCAGCGTTATCGGCCTTTGAAGCCGCGAAAAACGGCACCTAAATTCTCTTCTCCGATGTCTGCAGAAGCGAAACAAGGATGGAATTCACATTGGCTCCGACGCGTTGTAGTTCCAGGGAACGCCACCCCACCAGAGAAGCCCTCTCCATGGCGCTGCGACTCGTGCGCCAATAAAAGGGAGAGGGTGCCGCGTGTGAGGCCGCCCCTTTCCCACCTTTCGGGTCACGTGTCAGGTGTGGCCGGAGGCCCGGAGGAAGGGGGGGGGAGCGGGATATTCCCGCTCCTCACATGTTCTACGCTCTGCTTTCAGCCATGTCGCGCCGCAGGGGCACGGGGCGCCCTGCCCGCTGTCCTCCGCACCACTGACCGCGGGCGCGCTGCTTGTAGAAATGCTTTCGCATTACTACATGTGGGCAGTCTTAAGTGTCCTGTAATTTTTTTGGACGTTCTGCAGCTCGATGTAACAAAGAAAAATACAAATGTATTAGAACTTATCTCCTTTATATTCATTCAGTTTTATCAAACCCCTTCCTTATCACTTAACAGATGCAACATACAACACGTGTTAAGTTTACGTTGAGTTTAGAAACGAGGGCTCGTACGCCAACACTGTGCGATTTCATTGCATTTCTTCGTAACCCGCATGAAAAACGGGTACAATACTCAAGCAGGAGTTTCTGACTGGCTAGATTTGTTCAATGATTTTCTCCGTAACGAAGACACTTGACGAAACAACTGACATTGATCCACGCTGTGATAAAAAAACCGTAGTAGGACGTAAGACTTTTCGTCATTTCAGCTTAACGAACGCGGTGAAAAAGTCCGAGCTTATATTTGCCCAATTTTTTTGCGTGCTGAAAATGTTTACGACGATTGGAAAACAAAATGGTAGTTATGTGAAAGACAACACCCAACCTGATTAATGATCTCCAAACTTCACTCGGTACATTTCGCTCACCGTTTTTTCTTTGAAGAAACGTAAACGCGACAGAAAGGCCGACTTTCATTGTTATGATTATTCCTATTTTTTGAAGACCCGTTTTTAAATAGGAGAGGTGTTTTTTTTAGTTTGTGCGCGTTCCTCAGCTTTGCTCTTTCAAAAATCTATTTTTGCCCGACATGTCATCTTGGGAAGAGAAAATAACGAAAACTCCAGCCCCTTTCGGAAGGTTCAATATTTTTGGCATCGATATAACCCAATCTTACAAAGATCTTGCGCACGAATTTTTTTTTGCACTAATTAGAACATTTACCTTTAAAAATTGTATATCTATATTTTTATAGCCCTTTAATTTGTATAGAGCAAAATACATTTTTTATATATACACCAGCTATTATTAGTTTGCTTCAGTCTAAGTGGACAGGGCTCTCAATAGCGTTCTGATTTTACTGCTTTACTCAGATTAGTTTTTCTATATGACTTGAACGAGGTAGTACATTCTTAGCAAGGGAAACAAAAAGAATCAGTATGAAATATCCACATGACACGTGCCAGCCATTTGTTCTTCCTTAAAATGTTAAAATGCATAATTGCTTCATCTTTACTTAGGTTATGTTTGTCCTCCAAAGAGGTCATTTAAATAAATCGCTTCTTATATTGTCAGAGTGAAGTGGAGCCTGGTGTGAAGAAGTATGATTTTAGCGTAGAGCTCCCGGATGCACCAGATTGGCCAAAAACAGGAAAAGTGGAGTTTGTCTCCTATTCGGCCTCATACAAGCCAGGAATACTACCAGACGTGCTCAAAGACATCACCTTCACGGTGTATCCTACCGAAAAGGTAAGGCCCGGAACAAAGACAAAAAAGGACAATGTCTCAATCCGCCAATGCTTACGATCCTTTTGCAAATTGATGGGCTTAAGAACAAAGGTTTTTTCTGGCAAAAATATACGGAACTTCGCGATTCCAGTATCTAGGCCAAGCTCCGTAGTTTCGAATGCACACTACCCACCATGTTACGTAACAACCCTCAACATTTTCGGAACATTGTAAACCCTTCTGAGAGACCTGGCGTAGTGCTAAACAACGATGATGATAAACTTGTAGCGGCGAATGAGTGTGCATCTGTGCTAAGCAAATTATTCGCAAAGACATTTTCGAATTTAACCAATTCTTCCTATCCGGATTTTCCTCAACACAATTTTGTGCTATGAATTCTATTGATGTAGAATGTGCCGGTATTGTTAATATCATCGCCAACCTTAAGCAATCGTCATCGTGTGGAATTGATAATGTTAACTCGAAGTTTCTAAACAAAACACTACTATGTCTTCCACTGTTATTCTAACAAAAATAGTTTTTCAACCACTCGAGCTCGGTACCCTTCCAGAAGACTGGAAGGTTGGAAGGTGATTCCTATCCATAAATGGGGGTAAGGGGGGGGGAGGGACAAGTCCAGCCCAAGTAATTTTTGCCCAACTTCCCTAACAAGTGTCTCCTGCAAAATTCTAGAACATATAATCTACTCTCATCTCGTTAATTTTCTTGGTATCCGTACATTCTTTCCTCCTGCTAAACATGGCTTCAGAAAACTATTTTGGTGCGAAACCCAGCTATTCACGCTTACGGATAACCTTCATACATCAATTGATCGTTCATTTCCCATTGACTGCATTTTTTTTAATTTTTCTAAAGCATTTGATAAGGTTTCACACAGGCTCCTATTGTACAAACTCTGTACTCTGAACATTGACTCTCGTATTTTGAGTTGAATCAACTCCTTTTTAACTTACCGTTTTCAGTTTGTTCACATTAATGACACTAACTTTCACACCTCTCCTGTGACTTTTGGTGTCACCCAGGGTTCAGTACCTGGCCTTCTTTTGTTTTTAAATTTATTTATTTATTTATTTGGGAATACTACTGGCTTCACTCAAGGAGCCATGGCAGGATTTGGTACAAACATGTAAACAAGATGCAGATTTATAAATGGAAACTCAATTAAGTATAAATTCATCAGCAGAAACAAAATTAGCAACAGTTGTGTTAACGACGACATCATTTGGTAGCTCGTTCTATTCTTGAGTTGCCCGAGCGAAAAAATAATATCTAAAACAGTCGTATTTGAACCTGTATTGTTTTAACGTTCTTGTGTGGTTTAGACGTGATGACCCGGTCGATAATGGTTGTATATAGTTATTGCTTTGAACATGAAGAGTGCCGTTAAGGATATTGAACACTAATTTTAATCTATCAATTTTTGCTCTCATTTACAAAGGCTGTTGCTTCCCTCTAGTAACTAATTCAGTGGACGATGTTTCTCTACGATAATCATTAAAAATAAAATAAAACATATATTAATTACCTCCCTTCGCATATCTCATCCTCAGTTGGTCTGTTCGCAGACGACTGTGTCATCTATTCTGAAGAAACAAACGATTCTGATGTTCTTTCCCTCTAATCTTACCTTGACAATGTTTCCCGGTGGTGTGAAAAATTGCAAATGGAACTAAATATTAGCAAGTGAAAATTCATGAGAGTATCCCATCCAAATAATTCCTGTCCTTAGTACCATATAAAAATATCGCACTGGAATCTGTTTCTTCATATAAATATCTTGGTGTTCATATAGGTAACAACCTCCTCATGGAACATTCACATTGAATATATATTTAGAAATGCTAACCGCATGTTAGGCTCCCTGAAAAGAAACTGCTGACTAGCCCCACTGTCCTTAAAAGTACGTACAAAACATTGGTCCGCAGTAAACTTGAGTATTCTTCCGCTGTCTGGGACCCCGGCACAACGCTTGCATCATCACTAGAAGCTGCTCAAAACCGGTCTGTTTGATTCATACTACATAACTATCATCGCACATCCAGTGTAACAGCAATGAAAACCACCCTAAGCTTGCCTGACCTCTCCCTCCGTGGAAAGATATCTCGCTAGTGTTTATTTCATAAGATCTACCTCGCACTCAAAGCCTCCGTCAGCACATATCAACACAGCCATCTTACGTCTCATCGCGTGTTGATCATCAAAATAGAGTTGGCATCCCTCATTGTCGCACCTTTATCAGTCTTTCGTACCCATGACATGGTTGGACTGGAATTGTCTTCCCGCACCTATTGCCAGCATAGCCGATAGAGCCGTAGTCAAAGCTGCACTTAGCGAATACATTTTTGAGTTTGATTAACAAAGTTGTGTTTCGATTAACAACGTTCTGTTTGGAATGTATGCTTACTTGCCTAACTACTGTTTATACTTGTGTGCAATTAGGTGTGTATGTCCACTCCCTCTATAGTGCCTTCGAGCCCTGAGGGAGTAAATAAAAGAATATATAATATAGTGTAGGGAAACCGAAAAGCGCCGCATTACAGAATACATCACAGTAGGAGTTATATGATGTTCTCTCCCAAGTTGCGAGACATGTCTGGTTGGGAAAGAGCAAATGCGCGTCAAAACCAGCTTGGTTAAACTTCTCAAGCGAACTTTCGAGAGCACTGAATTGATGCCGGTTCTTGGTCGAGTCCGACACAACCGATCAGAAGGGTGCCAATTCTCCGTGTTTTTGATTGAACTCTGCTGGGACGACGTCTCGTGCTTACCCTTTGTGTCCGTGCCAGTGAGAAAAAAAAAGAAAGTTCACACAAGTTTTATAAAAAAAGCATTGTTCTGCTCATTCAAAATTATTACATACTTAAGTCGCGGTCCCACAGCTAATACATCGTACAAAAGAAGACAGTCTGCAGACACTGTCCGAGTTCTTCCTTGTAGAACCGTCTTGTCACATTGGTTACACAAAACTGCCGGCAGACATATTCGAAGCATAGATAGGTATAGAGCAAACGATTCTCAAGCAGCACCAAATTTGGCCAAGCATTGGCCAATGCCTGGCGATGTTCTTTTAGCCAGTGGCCAAAGAGTGGCCATTCATGGGCCAATGCTTGGCCGATGGCTGATGGACAGTGGCCATTGGCCAATGACCAGAGAAAAACCAGTCATCAGCCAATGGCTGGCCACTGTCTGGTCACTGGCCAAATAGCCATTTCCAGCCCTTGGGCAATGATTGGCCAAATCTGTGCTGCTTGGGAAGCTTCGATCATGCTTCAAGGGTGTCCGCAGGCAATTCTCTGTCATCATGTCTGCGGAGAGACTCCGTGTCTTTTGTATGATATACGAGCAGAATGACTGCGGCCTAAAGGTCGCACTGAAGCCAGGTATTTGAAAAATGTTTGGTCACCTTCAATAAATTAGCACTTATTAAAAAAAATCATATTTAACTGTTATTTATTTAAGTCGCACCATGCAAGAAAGGCAAGAAAAGTAACAGGACATGTACACATCGCGACACTGTTAGCGCGAACACGCCATCGGCGCATTCTCACATTTACTTCTAAATAGTATTGGCAAGCACGAAATTTTATCACTTACAATATAGAACTGAAATGAGCTCTTTCCTAAAAATAATAACTTGGGTGACATCCTTTGGTTTCAAAGAGAAGAACTGGAAAAACCGGCGATCGCTTGTTCGCGCTAACAGTGTCGCGCTCTGTACGGTTTTAACCTTACGCCTCGTGATACTAAAGGAGACGCTAAACAGAAAAAAATTCTGCAAAAAGTTGTCGATTTAAAAAAATGCCATATTTACATCCACCAACTCTTGGAGAGTATTTCAAGAGAGTTTCATTTGCTTACACCGCATGCTTACTTTTTTTTATAAATTATTTTTGTCCATCGACGCTACAGAAAAGGTAGAGGTATACGAGCATTTTAAACTCATTTTTCTCCGTTCCACTTTTGGCATAAATTTCAATTTAGGAAAATTATCGTTTGGTAATGGGACAAAAAGAAACGTTCACTCAGTGTTTCTTTTTTTCTAACTGGAATTTAATGGGCAATGAAACTGTGGCATTGTTTTTTTTACTTTGTGGATGTCTTCTATAAAGTATGTTAAGATTTTGTCAACGACAGAAAAGGCAAAAAAATTATTAGATTTTTCACCGCAATATTAGCATAAAATAAATTACTTTTGGAAATTAGTTGCCCTCTCCAAGCATTCTGCTGCGCATCTAGTGAAGAAAGACGTTGAATATTTGGTTAGTTTTGTAACGATAGTTTTTCTAATCAATGTCCTTGTGTTTCTGATCAAAACGACTATAATTTATTTCACAATTCCTTTTACAGATGAAAGTTTGCACTGCATTCTGCCTCGCAACTGCCAGTATATACTGTAAATTTAATTATTATTAAGCCAAAGCGTCAAAAGTTTACCCTTTGGGTGCTGTACCTCGAAGACACTATTTTCAACCAAGCAAATTTCTAAAATAACAACATTTTTATTTGTGCTTTACCTTTCAAAGCTACTAGGGCCAGAGGTCTTCAAGGAATGTCATTGTTTTAGAACTGAAATTGAGCACCTCACTAATCACCAAGCCTACGTATTGTAAAAGGTTTTAGAAGTATCATTTAATGGCAGGAATAGTGCGTGCTGGTCAATGCATCATACAATCTTTCACAACATGAATACAGGTTGGTGTGGTTGGTCGCACTGGTGCTGGCAAGTCGTCTCTGGTCATGGCTCTGCTGCGAGTTCTCAAGAGTTCCCAGGGTTTATTCTCATCGACGGCGTCGACATTGCTCGTGTTCCGTTGCAGAAACTACGCACCTGTGTCACCGTCATTCCACAGGCATGTTGTCATTCAACCCGCCTCACCGTGCTTTCAAAGGCTCGTTTTGCTGAAGGTTGTCGTACAGTCAACACTATTAAGAACTTGCCACAAAAGGGCGTACAATATGTCAGTGGTTAAGAAAGAGCGAGTCCTTTTTTCTACACAATCATTTTAAGGGGGATAAAGAAAATAAAACATAAAAGAACGGCTATGTAAAGTTTATTTCAGCTCACAATACTTATCAAGGCTGGTTCACGTATCTGCGTTTAATTGTGATCAAATTAGTTATAACATGTCCGGTCCACGTACAGATATATGTTTAGACGCCATTTTCTCGACTCAAGCACAAATCATTTCAGACAATGTTAAGGCAATAATTTCTCACAAACAGCGCGCAAGACTTGATCTCACAAAATACTGCAAAATATGCCGTCTAGTTATTCAAAGATCGCAAGTGTTTACAGGACTACCTGATCGATGGCGCTAGTGTGCCAGTGTGTTTTCCAGTGCCGTCTCGTCATAAGCGGTCACAGGTTTTCGTAGCGCAGGCAATCACACTCAGAGGCAAATGTGAGAACCAGCATTTATGTTGTACATAATTCAAGGTGAATTATATTTTGGCCAGCGAGTTTGTCGAAGATGCTCTTTCGTGACAGAGCAAGGTTCATTCGTCTGAAATTCGTACTCGGTTTCTCATGTCTAGGACCCAAGCCTGGTGCGGGGCACCCTGCGCGAAAACCTGGATCCCACGAACTCCCATACTGACAAGGAAATCTGGGCCGCCCTCGAGCAAGCTCATCTCAGCGACGTTGTGTCGAGAGACCCTAAGCAGCTGCTTCTCGACACTGGAGATGGTGGCTCCAGCTTCAGGTGGGCACTGACTATTGTTTATGGCAGGTTAGGTACCCAGTAGATCCTTTGCCTCGAGAGCGAGCTCCCTGGCTTTAATGATACGCGCAGTAAAATCAAGGCGGAAGGCATAGAGCCCGTGTCAAAGGCGGATCTTCTATGGACAATTGCAAGCATGGCACCCTGACTGGTTCCCCTGTGCGTGATTATACCTTTGGCAAGATTGAAATTGCACGGGATTTCCCGCACGAACAGAGACTTGGCGGCGACCAGGTGCCTTGCATGCTAGCGTCTATACTCCGTTCATCCTTAAAGGGGCCATCAAACGATGTCGGGCTGGAATGTTTATGATTTTGCAGAGGCGTAGTGGTCCCACAGACCGCCACTGATTCTGAAGCTTCTTTGTCGCAGTGAAATTGCGAGGATAATACTGGACTATTTCTTTCAGTCTTGCCTTCAAATGCTTGATGACGTAATTGTGGGTTCGAAACCACCCGCTTGAAGACAGTAGACCACGGCTCATGTTTTGGACACGTGAACTGCGCGAGCACTCGACTTCGCCTGGTAACAATCAATGCCTCGGCGGACACTCGGGTAGTGTCTCGTGTCCAACCACTGCGATGATGAGGGTAGCCGAACTCTAACAATGCCTGGAGCTCAGCACGCGTTTTCTACTTTGCCACCCTCTGCGCGTGGCTACAATTAACGTTGGCGTCATAAGATAGGCACCAGGCCACGTGGACGCTCGTTCGGGCTCCGAGTTGAGGAGTGACCGATGCTTATATATCCATTGCCTAGAAAAAAACAGATCTAACGTCATTTTTTTCAGTTATTAACGCTAGGGAGTGATTCTAAGTAGTATTTCGCGATAGTAGAAAAATCATTTACTGGTTTCTTTGAGCTGAGACTGCAGCCAATCCGAACAACACGCGAGCACAAGACCGCTGCTTTGAAACGTTCTTCCGCAGAACGAGTGCTTGCTTCGAGATATGCATCTCAATACGTGGAACGCGGGCCAGCTCGCGCTTGTTGCTTTTGCTTCAGTTTCAGCTTAATGAACAGAGTATAGGGGGTCATATACCCTAGTTACACTAGCGCTCCCAAATGTCATTAAGCCAACAATCGTTGGCATCTCCCAACTTTCATTGAACTCAACTAAGCTGCGGTACATCATAAGGTGAAATAGAGTGTAACTGAGGTAAGCCAGCTCAGTTGAACTCAATGGTTGTTAGCGGCTCCATGACAGTTGGTGCCGCCGTGTAACTCCGGCCGATCGCGATTAGGTCAACTGTCGTTGGCTTAAGAGGGCCTCTGACACGGCAAAAAATATTTTTTTGTTATTTATGCTAGGCGTTAAAATGGTGTATCAGGACATCACCAAAAAATTGTTTCACTTTAGAGTTGCGTAGTTTTTTTATTAAAAATAGAAATACAAAGCCCAATTCAAAGTGCCCGCCGGTGCCCTGTGACGTAACAGTGTACCGCAAGATGTCGGGGTGGTCAGAAGGAGGCATCACCGGAAGTCACGTGGGTTAATTGTATCACTCCTTGTGCTTACCACGACCGCGTGTAATATTTTTTCTATATTTTTGGTATTCTCAGCATCTCCGCGAGCAATCCAAGCAGACAAGGTTTCTTTATGGGCCTCCTGCGTTGCCCAGGGGGTGCTGCGAAAAGGGACTTGTTAGGCCTTGTTTTGGGTAGTACAAACTTGAGCGTCTCAAACTGTCAGGCATGCAGAAGTGTGCCTGCTCTGGTGCCCCGGAGCCGCGAGATCACGATGAAAATATAAAGAAACAACAAAATTCCGAACGCCGTCAAATCTAAGACGCTAAGAGCGCGAGCCATGAGACGCCGTTTCACGCGTTCCAAAGTAGACATATGACAAAGAAAAAAGAAAATTGAAAGCGTCGCGACACAGGTGTTCGGACGTCACCGCCCAGAGATAATAGACGCGTACCGTAGCGGTGGTGTCATGAATTTGGTACTTTTGATTGTCTTGCGGCGTTCGGTCTGGCCAATTTTTGGCGTCCAAACGTGTTTTTCGTTCTTCAGCACCAGGCAGAATTAAAAAGCACTTGACCAATGCGCCATAAGTAGTGCGAGGCTCAATCAGGTGAGACTTGTACTACCCAAAACGAGAGGCGCTACAGTTTGTTGAAAGCTTCAGCGCAGGAGGCCTCATTGGCTTTTCATCGCCTTATGTTGCTGTAAGGTAGCAGACGAGGAGTCAGTGAACGTAGTAAACAAGTTCTACTAATGTTCTAGACAAAAACACGTACTTTATGCTCGACGTTTACTGAACTTAGTACACTCACCAGTTCGTATTCTCTGGGCGGCAGGCACCTTCAGCCTGGAGAGTATCCGATGATTCGACGACCTCGGTGTCTGAACCTTCGGCAATCCGATCGGGCGTGTCGTATGCGAGCAATCCTAATTTCTGCGAGCGTTCTAAAACTATGTTTTTCAACACTAAATAGCTTGTATTGTGCCCAGTATGGCCCTGTACCATCGGACTGACGGTATGCGCTCGTACACTGGCTTGTACTGGCAACGCTTTCATCATTGACCTCCATCACGTCGATCCACCGACTCTTCGTCCTCAACGTTTACAGCACGCAAACTAACCAACGATGCAGTGATAAAAAGCTAGTGGGACTGAAACTCGTTTTCTACGATGGCCCGTGGAAGACCAGACCAGAAAAAAAAAGTCTTAGGCACGGTCCTGGAAAGCACGAGGAGTGAGACTCATGTGACTTCCGGTGAACCCACTTTAGTGACGTAGGTCAATACCTCCCTTCTGACCGCCCCGACACCTTGCGGTACACTGTGACGTCACGGGGCACTGGCGGGCACTTTGAATTTTTTCGGCGTGTCAGAGGCCTTTTAATGACATTTAAGAGCGCTCGTGTAACTAGGGTATTAGTCTGTTCAGCTATTATAGCTGATTAATAGTAAAGTGAACAGACTTAGTGTTGTGGTGGTGGGGGATGCAACTCGATTGCTTCGAGCTCGAACATGCGCGTTTCTTTGCTCGACGCTCTATTTTCTCCTTGCCGTGGCCCGCACAGGGCTTCCTACACTCGCTTTGTAGAATACTGACCACATCCTGAACACTACGCACAGTGTTTTGAAAGACTGTCTCAGTTATAAAACTATACAAAGTTGCAAAATTTTCAGGCGGATACTTAAATCACGCGCTCTTATCCTACACCTGTTAGGTCAGTGTGAACGATCGAAAGGCGCAGTTATACGTGCATCAAAAGAGGCAGCCACCCTACGTACTTGCACACTAGCAGATGTGGCCAGAAGGTGCCATCATTTTGCAAACGGTTCTTAGGCGCATTTGTTCTGGGACCGCCTGCACTTCTTTTCTTTTCTGCAAGCGAGTGACGTCATCCCTCAGCTGCCTTTATTTTTGTCGTGGTTTCTGGTGCAGCGTGGGTGAGCGTCAGCTTTTGTGTCTCGCTCGCGCATTGCTGCGGAGACCCCGGCTGCTGGTTTTGGACGAGGCCACCTCCCAGATGGATGGCGACACGGATCAGCTGATACAGGCCACGCTTCGGGAAGCCTTTGCCACGTGCACTCAACTCACCATTGCACACCGATTGCACACTATTATCGACTACGACAAGTGAGTCCAGAACGTTTTTTTTATGTTTCGGGATTTCTAATAAAATGAAGATGGTTGATCGCAGGACTGATATGCAGTTAGTAAACTATTGACTTGGTTAACGTAGCGTATCTAGTGTCGTGGATGATATAATAGATGAAAAATGATAATAAAAAAAATGTTGGGCATTTAAGGCAAAACTTAGTCATTGACAGCATAAGGCATAGCGAGACATGTCCTCGAGCAAATGACTATCGATGCGCAACGAATACAGTTGTGACATTAGCTGTTAAGAACGCGGAAGAATGAATCACGAATAAACAAGCATGAAGATGATAGGCCGTGCCCTGCAATTTCTTGGGTTGTCAGCGACTATGGTAACTTCTGCCACAGTTTCTTTTTAATCTTATAGTGTTTCTTTAAAGAGAACAGTTGGTTTCAACTTAAATGGTGTTTTTGTACACTTGAATGAAAGCAACTTTAGTGGCTCACTTTAAGCTCCACTTGGTCTATATCAGCCACGCTTCTATGAGTAACATATCACACTTGCATAATATTCGTTATTTATTTATTTATTTATTTATGAATACTATTAATCCTCATTTGTGGATTTGGTAGGGTGGTTACAGATGCAGGATGCTTCACCGCAGTAAAATGTAGAATTTCTTTATTTGTATACATTATTGTCAACATAGCGTACAGAGAATGAAACCGTTAGACATAGCTTACATATCAGTACAAAAGCAGATAATAAATAATTCATCATGTCAGTAGCACTTCGACATCATTCGAAAATTGCGATAGTGAGCTCGCGTGGACAGCATTGTTCTGGCAGCTTATTCCATCCACTCTTAGATGGCAAGAGGAAAAAACAAATAATTAAAGCAATTAATTTTTGGGATGAAATTTTTAAATAGTTTCTCATGGTTTGAGCGGGTCGTTCTTCTATCAATCACAGTTAGGTTACTTAGACTTATTTGCGTTAGTCTTATTATTAGCAATTTGGAATAATACATGTTAGTCTGGAGAGCTTGGCTCTTTTTCCGAGTGATTGGATTCCTAGCCCGCGGCTAAGTTCTGTAGGCGAGTCAGACAAGCTACACCTATTGGTAATTAATCCAACAGCAAGCCTTTTGATTCTATCTAAATTATGAATGTTACTTTTTTTGTGAAAGGAAACCAGACAGGAGAAGCCTATTCAAGCAGATGCTTAAAGGCCCGTTCACACTCATGACCGAGTAAGACCGAGACGCAGATCGGGTTTTAAGCCTTTTGCGACTTCTTAGACCAGCTCCGCTGCAGTGAGCTGGTCCTAAGACGTCGCAAACTCAAAACCGTGTCTCGGTCTCACTCAGTCGCATCATGTGAACGGCGCTTAATTTGTTCAGTATTTGCTAGCGTGTTTAGTGTCGCGTGGTGCATACTTTATCCGTCTTCGAAGACAACCCCAGTTTAGTTATGGATTTTTAGTTAGTGATTCTATGTGCACACTCCCGCTAAGATGAACTGGGACTGTTAGCCCTAGATACTTATATTCGCTGACGTTTTTTATAACGTTTCCGTCGATCTCGTATGGGTAGCTCATTTTTTTTTCTACTTATCGTTATGTCAACTTGTTTTATTTATATTTATTTGCATTTGCCATTCCTTACACAAAGAAGAGATTTGGTTTATAGCAGTTTGGAGCCTTAAATGGTCTGAAAGGTTTGTTATTTCTGAATAAAGTATGCAGTCAACGGCAAACTGTCTTTTTTTTCTACGTTAATGTATTTTATTATGTCATAAATGTAAAAGAGAAAAAAATATCAGGGAAAACACTGAGCCCTGGGGAACACCGGAGAGCACAGGTTTATTTGCTGAATAGCTACTGTTTATTTCTACATATTTAGTACAGATAGTCAGGAAGTTCCTAATCCAGTTAACAACTTCTCCGTTGCCTAGGGTTCTAGTTAATTGGAAAGAAGTTTAGTATGAGAAACTTTGTTAAAGGTGTTCGATAAATTAAAGAAAATATGACATCCACCTGGCTCCTACGATTGATTAATGAAGACAAATATTGTACAGTTTCAATTGGCTGAGTTACAGTCGATAGACCGGAGTGGAAACCATGTTGATAGGGACCTAAAATTTCGTTTTCTTCAACAAATGAAGTTATATGTTTTAAAAATTATATGTTCCAATAATTTGCAACAGGTAGACGTTAGTGAGATACTAGGTCTATTTTTCTCAGCGTTGTTTCTATCACTAGTTTTCCGAATTGAAATTATTTTCGCTTTCTTCCAGTCTGGTGGAATTATAAATTTCTCGAGCGATTACTTATATATCGGTGATAAGTATTTTGAGCACCATTCCGCATAAGTTATCAAGAACGCACTACAAATGTTACCTGGCCCAGCGCATTTTGGGGGTCAAGTTTACAGAAAAGAGAAAGTATGCCAGCTTCTGATATGGTTATGCCTTGTAAGATAGGCTGTTCTGAGTTGTCACTTCTAGTCGGCAAAACAGCGTTATCTTGAGTAAACACGGGAAGAAGGTAGTCGTCGAAGTTGTTAGCCTTAGCCTCAGTTCCTTCGGTTGTAGCATCATTGCTTGCTTTTACAGGCAGATTAATGTACAGCCAAAAGTTTTCTCGTGCATTTAGAATGATAGAGTAAGGGGTCCCGTTGTAAAAAAAAAATGTTTCCTTGGCACTTTTTATTTTTGCAATTAAGCTCTTTATTTAGGTTCGTTATTTTGCTGTCATTTGTTTGTGCATTTCTTTATCTTTTATTTTTTTTCAGGTACGCTTTATTATACGATAACATAAAAACAAAATTTAAATATTGCTTAAACAAGAAAAAATATTATTCGCGTTTGAGTGATATAGATTCCAAAGATATTTTATAGCTTCGACTTCAGTCGAAAGTTGGGTCGCGCAGTTTACGAGGTTTAACGAGAAAGATACAGCTATCCCTTTTTTGCGTATATTTGTTTTTGACGAGAATTAGCATAAATCCAAACGTCTTTAGGTTGATGTGTGTTTTTTTATGTGCTTTCTTTCAGGGTCCTCGTGATGGGTGACGGCCGCATTCTGGAATTCGGAACTGTGCAAGAGTTGCTCTCCAATCCATCCTCAGTGTTCAAACAGATGGCACAAGGAGACGCTGTTCAAAACTGCGCACAGAACAAGCACACCGACAGAAATTCATCACTTTTAAAGTAAAATTAAGGCGAAACTGAAGGGGTTTTGTATTCAAGAAAAAAAACACACACTTGAATCGTCTTTATTTGACCTCCATCATCCCAAATATCAAAATAATATTTCAGATCGATACGCCAAGTAGTTACACCACGATTTCAATACAGCGCTGAAGTATTTCGCAGCGTGTTCGATGGGAAGGAGGAATCATGACGTATTATACAGAGAACTCGAACATTTCCGCACCTTCCGAAAGCCTTACCTGAGCAGTCAAAACCGCTAGACACGATCCCTCGCAAGCGGCACGCGCAAGGCAGCTAAAACCTCTGGATATGACGTCACACGCAGGAGAAATATTTATGAACGAGCTTCCGGCCATTGATAACATTTCGTCACCAGTGCGGCCAAAGCTCGGTGGAGGGTAATGGCGCCTGTGCTGGAGGTGGAGGTTTTACTGCACTTTTAGCCTGTTACCGACTATAGCTGCTCCCAAGACGAAAATGTCGTAACACGATAACTTAGGAGCTTTTAGTTCCCGTTTGGTCTATGACCACCATCTTCGCCTTGGTCAAGAAGGATCATTCAGGTTCCGATAAAACGTCAACGTATAGCACGACGCCTGTATTTGTCACATCAAGAATGAAGGAAGCCTTGTGCCTCATTCATGCGCTGCGCGGGGTAGTTCTCACAAGATTTGTTAGTCCAAGAAAGAAACGATGCCTTTGGCGTTTGCGTCATGTACGTCTTAATAAAAAGCATAAAGCTAATCTTATATGCATCTTTATATATCTTCATTGGACACATGAAGGGTGGAATTAGTATCGTTCCGCGTAGATCGGACTTGTTTTCTTTTTTTTTTTACTACGGTTCTTGATGCGATAATGAATATAGTATGACCGAGCACTCAATAATATCTTCCTTGACGTGCGAAGGTCATCTTGCACAGGAAAAAAATCTGATTAATAGACCTACCGCTGATTTCCCAGTCACTCACATTAGTGCTGGTTTACCCTTCGAAAGTAGCTGTATGGGGAAGAAGCAGAAGACAAAGGGGAAGCGGAGTGCTTGTCTCTGCCACTTCCGGACTCTGTTTTTGACGTGATGAAAAAAGCGGCGTATTTCATTCGCAAAAGCTGTAAAAAAATAAGTTCCCTGACTATTAATATTAATTGTCATTTTGATGACTTCATTAATAAATTTTACCTACACTCTTAGAAAAAGGTAGTAGTACTTACTAACCGTAGGTGAGTTAAATACTGCTTGTTACTAGGGCTGGACAATTGATTGATTAACTCTACCGATTAATCGATTAATGCTTTAATCGCGATTAAATTTTTTAACTGGTTAATCGGTAAAATTTAAACGAACCAAAAAAATGTCAAAATTAAACACTTTCATAACGCAGACGTGGACGAGTACACCTGTACAAAGGGCAAACTTTAGGTCAAATTTTAGAATAAAGTAAACTGTATAGGGGCGATGTATTTGTAACGTCAGATAAGTGCAAAGGTTTACGCATGTCCCCGCGGCCATTTCAACGTCGTTCGAGTGTCTGTTTAGCGCAGCAGAGACTATTGTGAACAATAAAAGGAAGTCGCTCTTTCCAGAGAATATCAACGAACATCTTTGTCTCACGCAGCAAAAGTAATATTTTGTGAAAGGTATCTGATACTGTTCTCAACTACATATCGAGATTAGTTCATAATTCAAGTTGTACATTGCACTGTTTATCACATGTTCAGAAAAAAAGGATTTTCAAATATTTTGCTAAGAGATAAACGAGGACCGATTAATCGATTAATTAATCGGTAAAAGGGTGGCAATTAATCTGGTTAAAACTTTTGATCGACGCCCAGCCCCACTTGTTACACATTGTTGAGCGCAGGGCCGAGCAAGCAACGCGCGGACATGGACTTCTAGAATTTTCGCGTTCACCCTTGCTCCGGGACGTAACTTTTATAATTTCGTCCTGCTTTCTTGTTCTCGTAAGTGTCTGTTCATTCTCACCCCGAACGCACGACGCTCGAACCTTGTGGGCCGAATTTTCGAGAAGGTGACGCACACTAAATAAGGAGCTGCGCAGGACCTTGCCGAGTGAGTCCCGCTTTCGCTTGCTGTTACGCCGCCAAATCGCCGCCCGCTTTTCTACTGTCTCGACGCTCGATCTTTATTTCGTTTAGCACAAGTTCCCCGATTAAACCTTTATTTTCAGTTTGCTGCCCATCCTCTCGTCGCCTTCATCTGTGACAGTATGTTACTAACATGGCAGTAAGTACACTTAGTAGCTCGTGTGTTGGTAGCAGTTACTAGCCAAGGAGTAGGCTTTTTCCAAAACCCCATCGAGCGACATTGGCAGTCGACATTTTTGGGCACAACGAGTGTGGTTGCATCCCAGTCCTCGCCGAGCGCAAACGCAGCAATTGGTTTTGATACGAACTGAGCCGTGCTCATGCCGAATGCTGAGACGTGCGCAAAAAACGGTCGACTGAGATAATTCGCACAGTTGTTAATAGAAGGCGGACCTTTTTGAAAAGGGTCTATTGAGCTAGTGCCGCCTAGCCCAAAAAGCTAGGTGTGGTCGTTGCTACCGTTCAATTCAAAGGTCACGAAAATATTTGATTTGCTCGCGCGGCTGCATGGCTTCGGGCTTTGCGTCTCCTACACTTTAAATTACACACACATTGCACTCGTCCAATTGGCTAAACACATCGCATGCATACGTCACTTACACAAACGTAGAACAAGAAAACAAGTGCTGACATGAATAATGAAACCGCGCTACATGGACTGCTGGCTGCGGCTGCTGCTCTTCCGCCTTTTGTACCCAACATTTCAAAGACACGTCTGGCCTCGACGATTACCTCAGCAATACTTGGCTTTACGAGAATGTTGCTTTTCTCTCACTAATGTCATTCCTCAAGATTAATTTTGAACGGTCTAAAGGATGAATCTCTTAGAAAACAAGTAAACGATTACGCTGTTATTCTCTTGCGACAGTCGATGTAACAACGTGCTCATTCTAGTGGGCATGTTTTCGCTTCTCCACAGAGCTACGCATCATCAGTAGTAATTATTACTTGCTGGACTTTCTTGGCGATTAATGATTACTAACAAAACTTTCTTGGCTAATAACAACCGCAGTTACTATCTTTGGCGCCATTGATGTAGTAAACAACTAGTAGAAATTGGTAGTAATGGCCCCGAAGGGGTAGTGGCTGCTGTATTTACCAACTTTTAAAGCATGAAATGCTTTTTAACGCTACCCCTATCCCAAAACGCCGTCCGTCCGTCCGTCCGACCCTCCGTAAATTTCCCGCTAAGTTTATCGGGAATTTGACGTCACGCGATATATACACCATTTCAGTTACCTGCTAAATTTAGCGGGAAAATTCGCGTCTTCTGAATTAGACGCCAGTCCCCTTTCCCCGTTAAATTTAGCGGGAGAAATCGACGTCACGTGACCTGACGTCACGTGACCTATGCTGCCATTCAGTTTCCCCGCTAAATTTGGCGGGAAAATATAGTGACGCGCCAATTTCTTCATCAATTCTCTATAATACATTCCATGCACTATGGGACTTTGAAAGTAAAGGTCGCTACCAATTTGTTTTTACTAACGTTTTTTTTAAGAGTGTATACCAACATTGATTAACTACGGCTTAAACAAAATTTCCAATAAATGCCAATTGTATCAAAGCAGGCCTTTATGCGTGTTAATTACACAGAGTTTCTTTGAGGCATTGTCTAGCGCCATCTGATTATAAGCGTACCGAAAATCGGGTGTTGAAACACTCCCCTCCGTTTACCACTGCAAGTATATATCTGTAGGAACGGAGAGGTGAAACTGTACAACCGCACATGCTGGGTTTCAGGTGGCTTTAATATCGCCACAAACTCTTTCTTTGCCGTCTTTTTTAAGCGCTGGTTTTATGAGGGTCTCTAATTTTGAGTATGTGACCGGCAAGCGCATGTCAAGAGAGACTAATATATAGCAGCTTACCATGAGGCATGCTGCTTCAGTCGTAGGCTGTCTGGATGTTTCTCGATGAGGCCCATGTCTGTACAGAAAACATCTTGGTAGTCACCGAAAACGCTGTTGACTGTGCTGCTGCTGCTGCTGCTCCCTGGTTCGTCACTGCGGACTTTTGTGTAGCCAATGCAGAACAAAACCGTCAGCACTGTTCAACCGAGACAACACATCACGACCGCTTAGGCTTGGTCCCGAGATGTCTAGCACCGTAAGGGAACAGTTCACGGTGGCGTTTTTTGTAGCGCACTCAAAGTTAGAGCTCACACACCCCGGGCAGTCTTCTTGACCGTCTTAAGTTTGACCAATGTTTGCGACGCTTGTTGAACCGCCAGGACCATAGACTCGCGACAGTCTGAATCGACGCACACAGCGCGTCGATTGGACTGTCGCGACAATGACGCTGCGCTTTTGTCGCCGAAGCCCCTGCTGAGATAAGACACGCACAGGCGATGCACTGTCGACTTCCATCGATAGTCCTGCGCCGTCCGCACGCGATCACTGGCAAAATACTTGTTTCTATACGTCGTTTCACCTCAAACACCCAGCCGAGGGTACGAGCGGAGGGGCCGATCAAGCAGTGCCGAAAGCGCAACGTCATGCCTTTCGTGTATTTTGTGCGTGCTCATCCACTGGTTCATCCAATCAAGCGCAGTGTGTTCTTTTTTTCTTGATACAAGGTCGAAATGAGTGTTCCATTACTTTCGTCGAAGACCTTGCTTCCGCTACTCAATCCTGAACGTTATGTTTCGCCATCCGTCCAGACGCAGCCGATGCTACGAGATTATATGACGAATCAGACAGTCAAAAGGCACCATCATGGTGCTCTGTTTTCTTCCATCATCGCTGAACCAATCATAAACAAAGAAGGTACAGTGACTTGCACTTTTGACGCTGCTTGATTGGTCCCGTTTTCTGTAGCATCCGCTGCGTCAGGAAGGTGAACGAAGTATAGAACCCCTCAGTTGGGAAACTGCCATAGAGCCTGCTTTAAAAAAGTGGCTCCGATCCGTACTCGAGAACCGAGCTAATGGCGATCGCAACGCCGCCATTTCTCCCGCTGCGTCCACTCCGGGAACTGCACGGCTGCACGTCGAGTCGGGCAAGGGCCGGTGGCGTCATCTCTCAGGGCCATCTCGCAGTAGCTATGTAAAGCAACTTTCATGTTTCAACTCGTCGCTAAAGGGTGGCGCTGTTATCGTATTTAGCTCGGTCTCGGTGGACGCCAGCGGCCCAGGTTTCAAGGGTGAGTTTCCCAACTGGGTGTTTTAGTAACGTTGATCCCCTGGCATGTGATGAAGATGTCCCTGGGTTTTCTTGGGTGGCACGGCTTCGACGTTTCTTTGGCAGGTGACTCGTGGCGTTCATAACGAAAACAATGTCACTTGGCACAGCTACGGCTGTTGTCATCGTGTTGCAAGCTGCTTCCACATCTCCCGCACTCTTGTGGAAAAGGGAGACAGGCTAACCGCAAGCTTTTGACATTTCATAACGATTCAAGGCACGCGCCGCTAAGCATACCGGCGTAAGCATCGAGTGCCTGCTGGAGGCGGAGGAGCTTCTATTCGATTCTCAGCCTGTCACGGACTATAGATGCGTGGAGAAATATACTTTGACCGTTCTTCAATAATACCACGTGACAGCTTTCAGAAAAATCTGAAAATTAGGGAGTTTTATAAGTGGACTTACAATTTGTAATGGCTCGAAAAACGCTCCCCTATCTTGTACACGTATTACACAGATAAACACACACACACACAAAATATTATGGGCTGCTGAGCGCCACATCAGTTTAATTAAAAATATTTTTTTTGCGAATGAATAAAAGCACGTGGAAGAAAACCATACAATTTATGTTGCATCTGACAGGTGAAGTAAGGTAGACAACCTAGCCATACATCTAGCCTGGCTAGTGTAGCTGCTAGCCAGGCTAGATCCAGCGCTGCTGGGATCCCCCGATACAAAGGGGTTAGCCCCAAATCCAAATCCAAACCAAATCCAAACCTGTGCAATCTTAATTGAAAATAAATAGATATATATAACATGTTCTTTTCTTGTGGTTTTATACTATATTTTCATATGGTTTATCTGCATTGTTTTTCAATGCGGTCAGTACTTTTCCAACACTTAGAGATTACACACACCGGGGCCACCGTATCACAGCTGTTTTTTTAATTGTGCCCATGTCGGATTAACACACTTTTTTTATCATTAGAATAACACAACGTCTCTTGTGATGGCGCTTCGTGGCTGGCACTGCGGCAAGCACGACCTCTAACGTGGTTCCTGAAGGAGAGCTAGTTTGAGTACACCAGGGGGTCCACCCATGTCAAATTGCCCTCCGAGAAGGGGGAGGCGAGGGAGTGAACTTTGTTTGGGGGGTGGGGGGGGGGCGGCCGCCCCGTCGCCCCCCTTGGATCCGCCCCTGCGTCTCCCGCAATATTTTGCAGGGTTGGGGGCGCCAACAAAACCCACCGCCTCACGGCGCCACCAGCATCGCGAAAGCACCAGGCCACATCGTGTCACCAAAATACATTCCACTCCTCTCAAATACAATGGACTCGGCGCGGACAGGTTCTCTGGGCTTGGCGAGAGCCATCTATCATCGGGGAGGTCTCGGCGGTAAATGATAATGATGACGACGGTTGTTCTACATACCAAATTCATTGTTGTGGAAATGCTCGAGACACGTGCCGCGCACCACTTCTATACTTCGTTTCAGCTTATCTTGTACCGCAGCGAAGGCTAGAAGGGCGAGCTCATAGCGTTGGCAGCTGCCCTTGGTGCACGAGAGCGTGTGCCGCCGAGATGTGCAGCAAGGAGCTCGCGCTTGTAGCCTTTCCTGAGGTGCGGAACAAGCTGAAACAGAGTATAGTGGTGGCGGCACGTGCATCGACGCTGTGCCGTCATGATCTTCCCAAGGGTTGCACGTTGCGCGTGCCTCGTGCATCGACGCACTTTGCGCTACTTTTGAAACATGAAGGGGCTTTATACTCCGTTTCATACTTCACATGCAACGCTGTCAAAGGTGCTGGCACGAGCGCGTGGCTTTCTCTATGGTTTAGTTTGCGCTAGAACGCGTGCAAATGATCAACGATATAAAACCTCATGCTCGCGCCAGTAGCTGTGACAGCGTTGTACGCTAAGTGTGAAACAGAGTATAGGTAGAATCGGAGTCGACACCGCTGCGGCCGCCGCGAACATCCACGTGCACATGCGCGTGGACTGGCGCGGACCTCCACTCCGTCAGGGCTGGATTCGGCGCTGTAGGCGTCTGTCTAATGCAAATGAGCGGAGTGGAATGTATTCCCCTAGTAAAGTATCTGATGTCACCGTCGCTGGTTACAAGCCAGCTACTGACATCTCTCGACAGTACATTGCACTACTGGGGCGTCAGCTGCATTGCCGCAGCGCTGCGCAGCTTGTCTTATTAAGACAAGCGCTGCGCAGCTTGTCTTAAACGCGACCACCAACTAACAACTCCTCTCCATGTTCCGTACTGCCGGACTATTACAAAGCGGACGATGTTGGCATACTTGATCTTCTTGATATGCAATACGATCCATTTCTAGAACTCTTTCTAGATGACCATGCTTCCGTAGATAACTTGTGGGATTTTTTTAAGAAAACAGTGAATTATTGTATGGTTAAGTTCATCCCCACCAAGAATAAAAGAACAAAAAAGGATAACCCGTGGATAACTCGAGACATTATTCATACTAAACGTAAGCTCAGCCGGCTAAGGAAAAGAGCGAAGGAGCAAAAAGTACCACTTAACAGAAACCAGTTTTCGGTTCTGAATAGTAAACTGAAACAAGAAATAAAAACTTCCAAAGAATCGTATTTGAACTCCACTCTTCAGTCATTTATTAGAACTTCCCCAGAAAAATTTTGGAGATACGTGAACCCAAGGAAATCCAGCGCTACCGAATCACTCTCTCACGAACACTCAGAACTTCCTCTGGCATTTAATGATTATTTTGCGTCCGTATTTACAACAGATAATGGACGGACACCCCTTTTAATCAGAGCCAGACCCCATTCATTGATAACATCACTATATCTGAACCTGGCATTCTCTCCCTCCTACTAAGTTTAGACACTAAGAAAAGCTGTGGCCCAGATAATATTTCAAACGTATTCCTTAGACGTTACGCGGAATGGTCTGCTAAGTATCTGACACTAATATTTATTAAATCACTAGAAACAGCCCAAATACCATCTGACTGGAAACTTGCGCACGTGGTACCTATTCACAAATCGGGTGATAAGAAAGATCCGTCAAATTATAGGCCCATTTCGTTTACATCGTCTTGTTCCAAGATTCTTGAGCATGTTGTACTAAAACACATCACTGTATTTATAGAAACAAATCACCTGTTAACCAGCCGTCAACATGGCTTTAGATCTGGACTTTCAACAGTAACGCAGCTAACAGAATGTGTGCATGACTTATCCTCAGCAATTAATAATCGTAGCCAAACTGACGTTATCCTTTTAGATTTCTCCAAAGCCTTCGACAGAGTCTCACACACGAAATTATTGCTAAAACTTAAAACCTTACTTGGCCCAGGACAAATTGTTAGTTGGATTGAAGCATACCTTACTGATAGAAAACAGTTCGTCAAAGTTAACGGGCACAGTTCACCATTAACCACAGTTACTTCTGGAGTCCCACAGGGATCTGTGCTAGCACCTCTTCTTTTCTCACTCTATATTAACGACATAGTCGACAACATTGATGTAAACATTAGACTGTTCGCAGACGACTGCATATTGTACACCGAAGTCAAAACTCAAAACGACCAGCTTTTACTAGACAGTGCATTGCAAGTGATCAGTGACTGGTGTTCTGATTGGCAAATGGTATTAAACGCAAAAAAATCTGTTTACATGACAATCAGTAATAAGAAAAGTACTCTGCAATTTCCCTACAGCATTGACAACACTCCCCTTCAAAAAGTCGAACAGTACAAATACCTCGGACTTCAATTTCAGCAGAGCCTTAGATGGGAAACCCACATCGACTTCATTACTACCAAAGCAATTAACAAACTACGGTGTCTAAGAAGAGTTTTAAAATCAGCATCCCACGAAACCAAGTTAGTAGCCTATAAGGCACTGGTACGTCCCATAATGGAATATGCTAATGTCGTATGGTTCCCTCACTATAAAACACACGTCGCTCAACTAGAAAAGGTGCAGCGCTTGGCTGCTAGATTTATTTTTAATAAATTTCGCTACTCTGACTCACCGTCCCACTTATGCAATTTAGCTCAACTAGCGCCACTCGAGAAAAGGGCCAAAATCTCAAGACTAAGGTTCCTGTTTCAAATATTAAATGACCAAACCCTTTTAGACAAAATGAAATATGTTACTTCGCACAATTCCAGAGCTACGAGAAGGAATCATGGAAGGCTTCTCAGAGAATATCAGAGCAACAACAACTTCTTCAAATACTCATTCTTTCCGCGAGTAGTGTCTGAGTGGAATAGCTTACCTGAGGCCATTGTTCACTCCACATCTATAGAATCATTCTCAACTGCTCTGGGCAGTGACCTCATATGATGTGTATTCTACTTGTTCCCGTCGGTTCATCCTATTCTAGTGGTCTAATGTTTTTTCCCCCTTTACAAGTGTAATACATAGTATTAAGATCCTCCCGTGTCTCCAATGAGTAGCCCCATCCTCCTCATTGTCTTTATTTTTTTATTTTTTTCAACATTGCACTATAAACTATGTAAATTGTGTTTTACCTTGTAACCACCCTACTAAAGTTTCCGATGGAAACTGGTAGTATTTCCAAATAAATAAATAAATAAATAAATAAATAAATAAAATAAATAAAAAACCTAGTACTGGAGTTGGTTGGAGACCCATGTGCGGATATTTCGGGAAGCCAAAAACATTTTTAGGTGACGTCGTGTAGTTATGGCGTGAAGAAACGCTGTGGCGTGGACTGTTAAGTGCAAGGTACGCGTTGGCACTTTACAAGGAATCAGTGAGGGTCATAAGTACAGTAGATTATCAAAGGGAGTCGTGTACATACATCCCTCGTTTGGTATCTATATATTTTCGCGTCATATATGGGGTGCTAAATATGGCAGTGTTCGTCTTACTGTAAAAATAAATTACGGATAAAAAATGTTTATTCGTTGCCCAAATGTAGCACTAGTGGTCCGAACCGGATGCCAAAGTTTTAGAGATAACCGCTATATAAGTAAAAAGAAAAGCGTTTTTGTGATTTTTAAAGCAATACCTTTAAGGAGCTTGGGTCGCAGAAAAGCCGGCGTCGGCGCCGGTGGAGCGGAAAAATCCTGGTTTGTCAATAAGTAATTCATCTGCATCAAAGAAAATAATTCGACGAATTTTAGGTGGAGCGGGATTGAACCTACACTCGCCTCACTTGCCTTGCCGGATTTCTTGCAAGCATAGGTCATCAGACAGTTTTCGACGCTTTCCTGTCGTTATTCGTTCAGCCTATAACCGAGCAATGGGGTCCTGATGACCGGGGGCTGTCGCCATCGAATCGCGTGGCTCTAATTAAGTTTGGGAGTTTAAAACAAAAGAAAGCGCGAACGAAGTTCGGCCAATGCAGACACCCAACACCGGCGAAGCCTATCATCCGGGTCTTATACTCTTTCTACACAACCAGCAAGGGGGAAAGCGCCGGTAGCCCTTTCCCTTTTTCTCACTCGCTCTCAAAATGGCACAACCCACGATAAAACGGTCTATACAGGTGAACATATTGGGAAGAAACAGCGGCAAAAAAACTTGGACAAGAGTAAAAAAAACATACACGACAGGACGGCGCTGAACTAACAACTGTTGCTTCTTACCCAAAAGGGAAAGAAGAAAAGATTTCCCAGGATGTTCACATGAAACCAACTAGCCTAACACGTCACATTGTTGTGGTCTATACAGGAACCTTAGGTCAACAGAAATCGAAGCGCCCTCTCTTTGTCGTCGTTCCAAGCGCTTGCGTGCCTAGTTCCTTCCGCTCTCCCGTGGTGGCTGTCCAGTCGCGCGGTCTATGGCTAGGATTCCGCGGATTTTTCGAATTATCGGAGCAGGAACCAACACTGGCGCTACAGGTGGGGAGTTCTCAGAGAGGGCTTCCATTGACTGAGCCTGAGTGGACGGTGTTTCAAGCCAGACGCATCCCCGCTTGAAACTTCGTTTGATGCTAGCTGCCATGTGGTATTGCTGATAAAACAGTGCTGAAATCGATCAGAAGCCATATTTTTTCAGAATATCGAAGCAGAACCCAACACTGCCTGTGTTAACGGGAGCAGAGAGGAGCAGGGGTTTCCCCAGGAATTGAAATTAGGGGGGCGGGGGGCGGGGGGGGGGGGGGGTTAAGACGCCATCAAGAATAGAAGAGTCGTTGCGAATTAAGGGGTGCATTTAGAAAAACAAGGGGGGGGTGTACACCTCCCCTAGGGGGTGTGTAGGTAAATCACTAGGTGCGCTACAGATAAGGACTTCTCAGAGAGGGCTTCCCGTGAACGTGAGTGAACGGTGTTTCGATCCAGACGCATCCACGCTAGAAACTTCGTTTGATGTTAGTCGCCATATGGGATTGCTCCTAAACCAATGCTGAAATTGTTCGGAAGCCATATTTTTCGTGTACGTTAACAAAACTCGCACCGCGCTCTCTTTGTCGTCGTTCCAAGCGCTTGCGTGCCTAGTTCCTTCCGCTTTCCCGGGCTGGCGGTCCCGTCGCTCGGTCTATGGCTAGGGTTCCGGGGTTCCGTGGACTTTTCGTGTACGTGAAAAAAACTCGCACCACCATCTCTTTGTCGTTGTTCCAAGCGCTTGCGTGCCTAGTTCCTTCCGCTTTCCCGGGCTGGCGGTCCCGTCGCTCGGTCTATGGCTAGGGTTCCGGGGTTCCGTGGACTTTTCGTGTACGTGAAAAAAACTCGCACCACCATCTCTTTGTCGTTGTTCCAAGCGCTTGCGTGCCTAGTTCCTTCCGCTTTCCCGGGCTGGCGGTCCCGTCGCTCGGTCTATGGCTAGGGTTCCGGGGTTCCGTGGACTTTTCGTGTACGTGAAAAAAAACTCGCACCACCATCTCTTTGTCGTTGTTCCAAGCGCTTGCGTGCCTAGTTCCTTCCGCTTTCCCGGGCTGGCGGTCCCGTCGCTCGGTCTATGGCTAGGGTTCCGGGGTTCCGTGGACTTTTCGTGTACGTGAAAAAAACTCGCACCACCATCTCTTTGTCGTTGTTCCAAGCGCTTGCGTGCCTAGTTCCTTCCGCTTTCCCGGGCTGGCGGTCCCGTCGCTCGGTCTATGGCTAGGGTTCCGGGGTTCCGTGGACTTTTCGTGTACGTGAAAAAAACTCGCACCACCATCTCTTTGTCGTTGTTCCAAGCGCTTGCGTGCCTAGTTCCTTCCGCTTTCCCGGGCTGGCGGTCCCGTCGCTCGGTCTATGGCTAGGGTTCCGGGGTTCCGTGGACTTTTCGTGTACGTGAAAAAAACTCGCACCACCATCTCTTTGTCGTTGTTCCAAGCGCTTGCGTGCCTAGTTCCTTCCGCTTTCCCGGGCTGGCGGTCCCGTCGCTCGGTCTATGGCTAGGGTTCCGGGGTTCCGTGGACTTTTCGTGTACGTGAAAAAAAACTCGCACCACCATCTCTTTGTCGTTGTTCCAAGCGCTTGCGTGCCTAGTTCCTTCCGCTTTCCCGGGCTGGCGGTCCCGTCGCTCGGTCTATGGCTAGGGTTCCGGGGTTCCGTGGACTTTTCGTGTACGTGAAAAAAACTCGCACCACCATCTCTTTGTCGTTGTTCCAAGCGCTTGCGTGCCTAGTTCCTTCCGCTTTCCCCGGGCTGGCGGTCCCGTCGCTCGGTCTATGGCTAGGGTTCCGGGGTTCCGTGGACTTTTCGTGTACGTGAAAAAAACTCGCACCACCATCTCTTTGTCGTTGTTCCAAGCGCTTGCGTGCCTAGTTCCTTCCGCTTTCCCGGGCTGGCGGTCCCGTCGCTCGGTCTATGGCTAGGGTTCCGGGGTTCCGTGGACTTTTCGTGTACGTGAAAAAAACTCGCACCACCATCTCTTTGTCGTTGTTCCAAGCGCTTGCGTGCCTAGTTCCTTCCGCTTTCCCGGGCTGGCGGTCCCGTCGCTCGGTCTATGGCTAGGGTTCCGGGGTTCCGTGGACTTTTCGTGTACGTGAAAAAACTCGCACCACCATCTCTTTGTCGTTGTTCCAAGCGCTCGCGTGCCCGTCGCGCGTGTCCTACTTTCCGCTGGGCTGGCGGTCCCGTCGCGCGTGCCTAGCAACGCGCCTACGAAGAGTGACGGCGGGAACGGCAACGAGAATGTTAGCGGCGGTGGCGGGCGGCAACACCACCGTCTGTGTCGTATGCTAAACAGCTTCGATGGTCATCCACCTTCACAGAGTGGAATGGCTTGTAATTTGTTTTTCCTTTCGGGCAACTTCAACGCACTGCGTGAGTGTGGGCCAGGCTGTCCTCCAATCGGCGTCCCCGTCTAAAGACACCCTGAAGTTCAGTAAGGCGCCGACCCTGCTCTGGGCATGCTGACATCGGTTCCTTGAGGATGCAGGGCAAAAACTTCTGGTAGAGCGTGCTCGTGACCATCAGGGGTCGGTAGTTGCACAGATGGTTACGGTTGCCTCCCTTCTTCTTGAACAAGACTACTCCCGGGCCGAGTCTCCCGTCTTGCGGAATGGGTTCTGTCCCACTGACGATGTCGTTGAAGATCGAGGCCAGCTGCTGTCTGGCATCCTTTCCCAAAGCCTTCAGGACTTTATCTCATCCCTGAGTGCTGCTTCTTTTCAGGTTGGCTATAGCGCGATTACACTAACTTCACCGATTTCCCACTGGCTGGCATCAAGAGGGTCATCGGTTGTGTCATGGCGTTCCTCTAGCAATGGTCTTCAGCTCGGGAGAGAAAACATACCTCTAAAATGCGCCGTGTGAGGTGTGCCCCCAAGTCTTCCACTTCCTGCCCCGTGCACTCGTCGAAGGTGTGAGAGTGGCCTCACTCTCGGCCCTCCAGTGTGCACATGTATATCCAAAACTTCCGCGCAGCGTCTTTTCCCATTGGAGTGGATATTACGAATCGTATGTGCGTCACTTGTTATCATTTCCTCATGCGTCAGTTGCTTAGCGTACTGCTTATAGGCTTGATATATCTCCCACTTTGGAAGTATTGAGTGGCCTTCCCGAAGCGACTGGCGATGGATCCTGTTCGCGGACTGCCTGTCATGCACGGCTGCTTTTGCTTTGGCGTCCCACAACCGTTTTCCTCACCTTCGTCCATTGGGTCGCGTCTTCGAGTACTGAATAACAAGTCCTTTAAGGCGCAGCCGAATACTCTGGCGTGCCCCCGGATGCACGCTTTCTTTCGTGGCTGTGCTTGGGGCGTGTTCCGCAAACCGCGCTGTTGCCGCGCATTCAGTGAGGGGAAGGGGGGGGGACAGGGGGGGGGGCGCACGGGGCCTGGAAGTCTCACTTCCTCTCTCTTCCAGGTGGATTTGCTGAACTCCATCTTTAGTCGATTGGCGATCGCTTGTGATGCTGTACTCGCCACCTTACGTCTATATGTACTCGGACGAGAAAGCGTCCAATGCCCGGCAAAGCCAGACAGTAGTCCATGCACGTTCGACTACCCCTAGCGCACCAGTACACTGTCCCCCCGCATGTTTCACGGCGGTCCACCACTTCCAACTGCAACGGC